>JARHVA010008552.1:402500-466534 GCA_037957365.1 Torreya grandis | reverse complement strand
CTCTCTCTCTCTCTCTCTCTCTCTCACACACACACACACACACACACACACACACACACACACAAACAAACAAACAATACATTCAACATAACATAACATAGCATAACATAATTATCATGTAGAAATAAAATTTAGATAAAATATTAAAAACTAAGAAATTTTTTATTATAAAAAACATTAAAAATATTTATAATGTCATAATTTATTATCTCCTTAATAACTGTAATGATATTCATAAAAGGTCTTTTTTTTTTTTTAAAAGTTAATAAAACCAAATATAATACAACATTGATTGTATAAAAAATAGGTGGACAAGAAAATCGCACCCCATAATTATTATATTGTAATGAGGTAATCTCTAACAAAGCACTCAAGTCACAATATCAAAATGATTATGCGACAAAAGTAATAAATGTTGTTCCATAGACAAAGATACAAAATAAAAAACACATAAAATAAGGCCATTAAATAGTTAAAATAAATATAGAATTGGGTTTTAATATTGGTATATTTATGGGTTTTGCAAAGTTCCTACCCATTATACAATAGAGGACAAAATACAACAACTAAAGCTCAATCCAGCTCCTCTTGCAACAGAATATGAAATTGGTTGTAAAAACACAAACAATCCCTAAAATAATAGAAACAACTACAACCCTTTATTTGTATTTCCTTTTAGGATCATATGGTCATATTTAGAGGTTTCTTTTCCATATAACCTTTTTCTCATCCTTTATTGGTCACTAATGTCCAATTCCCCCCATCTATTGAATCTGGAATAATAGGAATTGACATTTATAATGGTTTTGGTGACTCCAATGGTATTTTATTTGACAATCCTTCACCTTATAGTATAGTTTGTTGAATATTATTTAAAGGGATGTGAGCCATTCAAGTTTCCTTGTAGTCAACATTATTACTATTTTTATTTGAATTTGAAACATGCCTCTGAGAAATTTTATTTACCAATTTATTTCAATCTGGTTGTAAGCCTTCCATTTGAATTTATGGAATCAACTTTGGAGCCCCACTTATATTTTCACATTCATCTAAAACTTGAACATTTATGTGTTCAGGATGGACATCCTTCCACTAGGTATATTTCTTTTTTTTTTTTGAGAGAAGGACACTCATTGAATAAATGATTGGTGATAATCAAATTCCCCCGACATACTTAGGACATGAGTGGAGGGAAGTCCCGACATATGCATGTACATATATTATGTATTTGGGTATGCATGTATCACAGTAAAATGAACCTTGAAACACATGTATATATAGGAAAGGATGATATGCCATATACTAACATGGATTAAGCAAACATATGTAAACTAAGTAGTAAAATATGAAGCATTTTAATTTTTTGGTATTTTTGAATTATTTGAATATTTAAATATTTTTGTGTTCTTTATAGTCTTGCCCTTTCCTCTAGGGGTCTACGGATGACATTTTCATATATTTTGAAGTTGGATGTAACTAGTATATATTTAAATATATTGGAAACATGAATGAATGGATGATAAAAGAGATACTCATGGACTTTAATGTCTCCTCCCCACATCAATGATAGTGAAATGTTGGTTTCAGTTGCACATTAGATACAGAGCCATGTTACAATCATAGTAGATTGCATTTGTGTAGTGGTGTCATTGTGATAGGATTGCTACCATAAATTTCCTTTACCATCCTACAAGAAACCATTGATAAACATTATTTGTTTATTAAAATTATTTTTTTATTTATATAATGGAAAAAACACTTATAACAATGTAAGACCTAGGTAGGTACCCAAGGAAGACTCAAAAAGGGCATTTCATTTCCACTTCAATTTTTCATAGGTAGTTACTGGCATTTATGAAGAATGGATTTATAATTTAGGGTCCCTTAGTAGTAATGAAACATGATAAATCTTTCATAACATTGAAAGAATTTTTTCTTAAAGCCATTACACATATTAGTGAGACTTTGATTTTGAGTCAGAGTGTATGATGAATACTTATGAATAAAAGGTTAATACTAGCACATCAATTTTTTTTATAATATATAAAGTCTTAAATAGGTCCCATAGTAAATAATTAAATAAAACACATGTCCTTATTCCACACATATTGACCCCATCCCATCACCCTATACCCTATTTTGATCACCATGGGCATTTTACAATTGCCAAACTCTTTTTATAATTGATTTGGGCTCTGCCACATGTACACATCATCCACTTTGTTCCACCTATATTTTTCTATCCCTTACCTTGAGCTAACCACATTTTGTGTGCTGTGCCATGGTTAGTGTCAGAGATTGTCTTCCCTACGATGTGTGAGATGAGATGAGACTAGGAGGGTCGACTTTAACTTAACTTCTATATGGATTGGGTGCAACACAACATGGATCCAAAATTAATGAGATGATATAAAAATATGATCACTAGGGACCAACTTTAAATATCATTCCTCATTTTATTGGAATCCTATGGTTAAAACTAAAGTTGGTTTATCTTGTTAAAGTTTATGGGCAATGTGTATAAACACTAAAATATTATAGAAAACACAATACTTGATTTAAATACCTATTCAATCACAATTCTAAAGTATATCTAAGATGGTCATTGACCATCATTAGGAAAAATAAAGCCACCTTCTTCCCTAATAGCTAAAAGTGCTAAGATTAGTATAAAAAAACTCTCACTTTGTGCTGTGAAGAAAGGCGATAGGGTTTCCCTCCTCAAAAAATTGGACCCCAATCTAGAACATATATAAAACTTAAAATCCTAGACATATAACGAGGTAAAATAGAAGCATCCCATAGAAATAAATAGAACCTAACCTACCCTTTTTTTAATTTTCACAAATTTTATTATGTTCCTTTTATCAAATTTTAGAAAATAAAATTTAAAAATATGTCGAAGTCTATAAGCCATATCCACTATTTATTATTCTAAAACTATATATATTTTTGGAAAGATTACATTAGGAAATTATTTAAGAATATAGATTATAAATGACCATAAATAATTGAACCGAGTTCATGTAGCCTAATTGTGGATGTATACCAATTGAAAAGAATGAGAACAGTATCATTCCAAGCTAGGAGTCTAAAGCATTGACATCAAAAACATCATAATAAGATTTCAATAGAATTAAATGCAAATATAAGGTAGATCAAATGATATTCATAAAATGATATTTAATACAATGGAGAGCTCTTTCTTAAGTAGGAAAGGCATAAGCAGAATCAATCTTAACTAAGAAATGTGGAATAATTCCACTAATAGGAAAAAACTAGGTAAATAACAATGACCTATCTAGAACCTACCAAACATGACTAATAAATCTCTAACACCCCCCCCCCCCCCCACAAGTGAATCTAGGGTCTAAAAATATCCAAAATAGATATAGTGGTATATACATAGTATGAGTCACAATAAGTAGGCATGATAAGGTAATGATGTACAATACATCCATGACATAGAGAAAGGAAAACAACTTGTAAGAATAAAGCTCCCCCCAAAATGATGTAAAATAAGGATGGAAGGAATTTATATAGATTCACACCACAAATTTTGACTAAGTGTTTTGGTATTTTGGCATGAAATTGACATAGCATGAGAGGAATATCATGCAAGAATACCATGGCATGGAACTAGCCTAACATAAGAAGACCATGGCGTAAAACTAGCTTGGGATAGGAGTACCATGGTATGAAACTAATATGGTACAAAAGGATAAAGGCATAAAAGTATCAATGTAATAAGACCCAGTCCAAGATGGAGCATAGAGATGAGGAAACTAAGAGCATAAGACTCAAACTAGTAGAAAAAGACTTGGGGATCACATGGGAAGCAGGAGATTGTTGAGGAGTGACTCTCATAGACCATCTAGACATTAACCATCATGAGTTTCATACTATCCCATGAAGAGGAGGGCATATGGTAGTAAAGATCTAGGATAGAATGAGAATATAGGTGTTTAGAGGCTTCAGTCCTTAGGAGATAATGACTAAAATATTAACATGAATCTTAGTTTAAGAGTTCATTGGCTAATCACCCATGTTGTCATTTATTATGCATGACTTGGTTAGGGAAAAATATGTATAAATACCCCTATGTGTAATCATATAAGGTGACTGATATGGATAGAATATTGAAACTATATAATATAGACTCATGAATATTACAATAAGTTTAGGTGTTATGTGTTTTTGTTTAAGTGACATTTGAGTATGAACAGTCGATTGAACTAAATATTATTTTTGCTGATGTATAGGATGTATGTAACATGAATTATGAATTGACAATCCTTTTAATATCATGGAATTTTTGTTTACATTCCTAGTAGTTGTGATTATTGTGTCAAGGTCTATATTAGTGTATTTATTTATTTATTTATTTACTAGTCAGATATATGAATAAACTTAAGTATATGATGATTTTTTACTGAGAAACATAACCCATGGGAACCAGTCTCTTGATATGTGCCTCAAGTGAGTGTAAAAGACTATAGTCTTGCATGAAGGGATAGTGTGCAATCTTGGTGTGGCTACACATTAGCGCTCAAGAGAACACGATTAAGAGAATAAAATGCAACATTTTGTTTCCATTTTTAGGACCCGTAATGGTTCTTGAAAAATAATGGAAGATGTTTAAACATATAGCCCTTGAAAGTATTGAAAAATGGATTACTGAGGTTGAAGATAGTTTTAGAGTTCCTTATCTTGAACTAGGAGTTTCTACACATCATTGCATGTAATAACATCTATACAACACATTATATGAAACCTTCTTTGTCTAAGCCATTATTCATTTTCATTCTTGTATATCTTCTTATGCTCAAGGTCAATCGTAAAATTTGAGGAGAAGACAAGCTTGGACATTATAACATCAAAGGGATTTGGTATAAGTAGGAACATTGTGGACATGAGATTTCAATATCTGTGGGAGAAGAGTGTAGAATAGATAGATTCTAGAGTATGTTGTAACAAATTAATATTATCCTAAAGAAGCCAAGTTCAAGTTTATAAAAGAACCATGTGGTCAGTATATTAGACATCTCCCACTACAAGTAAAGAAATTATTCATTGACTGCATACTCAAAACTCTAGAAATGGAAGGCTAAATCCATCCTAGAATGATCCACACAATTGGAAGGGGAATATAAAAGTGTTGGTAAATAATTTTATGTTCATAATGGTAGCCAGTCAGTGGGCATTATGAAAGAAAAAATATGATGAATCTCTATAGAGGATCATAGGAGGAAGTTGTGTGAGAATGGACTAAGAAAACTTAGGAAGTGTTTTTAGAATCTATAGGGAAGTGATAATGCACAAGGATAAATCCATCACTTTTGAATGACACCCCATGTCAATTTTATCATATGTTTAGGAGAAATTAGACAAATAGAAGAGACTAAAAAACCAAGTTTGAACTAACCAGGTTCCCAACCATAGTGTGTGCTCATGCTTTTGAATCATAAAAATTACTTATATATAATTGGGATATAGATAGTGTAGAGTCACAAACCAATCCTATAATGGTAATTATAGCTGAGCCAACTATAACTTATCCAAAATTAATACTTTATTCTCCTCTTTAAGGGATTTTCATGGCCCCTCATGGGATACCTAGTAGACCTAAAATTCATAGTAGATAAAGTACATGCCCAAATATTATTAATCAACAAGCTACCATGCTCCCTGTCATGGGTTTTACTACTAAAGGAACTAGAGACAAACTAGAAGGTAGTGTGGGAGGAAGTGGTAGACTTCCCCCTTAAAGAACAAGATTTGGGGGTTCTCAATAGCCACCAACATGAGCACCATAACTACTAATAGTATATTATGAAATTATTCTTTACCTACCTAGATATTAGGATATGAAAAATGTTGTATATTTATTTCCAATATGATTGTGATTGATGTCAAAAGGGAGATTGTTAGCATGAGATTGGAAAGAAGAACATGTTTTAGAGTTACACAATAGAAAGTTGTCATGCTATTATAGAGACCACTTATAGACCACTTGAAGAGTATTTTTTTTGACCACTTGAAGAGTAATTGATAGAAGATATATTATGAGTTTTTAAAGATAATCTTAAAAATATGGTCTGTAGGTTCAGTAGAGAAGAAATGAGCTCATAATTGATTTATATTTTCTCTTGAACATTACCAAGGTTTCAAATTAAAACCCTATTATAGTTCATCATGGTGTTCATACGCATGTTATATTTTAGTGTTGACTAGATATAGGCAATAACTAGTTACTTAAGTCATATCTTAGTCCCTTGTCATCATTATGAAATTAGTCCCTTTGACCTAGTAATTACCAACTTGAGTAGTGATCCAATACCTTAATATTTACTAATTATTAGACATAATATTTATCCCATCTTGATCAATGGTTAACATTTAATCGTACATTAAATATCCAATGAAGTGTAACAAAGTAAATTTATCAATTGGAAACTGCATGTAAATACACTATTGACAAGTGTCACAATCATAGGGCTTTCACAGTAGATCTACAAAGTAGTTTAAAGTCAAATATTCAAGGATTAATGAAATAATTACAAGTGTCACAATAGAAATAACTGATAATAAATGTGTAGAAGCCACACAAGTATGTTAAGTGTCGCACTCAAGAAATCTTGTGAGAGCTAAAGTTTAAACTTGTTAGAAGATTGAACGATGAGTGTGTGATCATGTAATTAAGATCTAATGGAGCAAGTGGAATTAATGGGATTAATTTATTGATGTTTAAAGACACAGAGACAAGTTAAATATTGAGCTACTTTTACAATATCGATGGAGTGTATTCATTCTAAATTCTAAGGAAGTAACAATATTACACTAAGTGCTCAAGGTTTAATGTTAAATAGAGGTAAAGTTCATGAAAATTTGAAGAAATTATGCCATCTCATTAGGACATGAATGGGGAAGAGATAATAATGGTTAAAGACTTTTCTAAGTAGTTAAAAAATGTTAAAAATATGATGACACCATGGTTTATGGTCACAAACATGGTTTCTCATTTATGGCTTGATGGTAGTTAGAGTTTGGAATAGTTGCAATCAATGGTGAGAAAATTTAAGGACCAACATAGACTGGTTGTTGATTCCAACACACAATTGGTTAGTACTTGCTAGTTAACCTCACCCCAAGAATTCAAATATCATCAAAGTCAAAGGAGATATACGGAGGTAAAACATGAGAATTCATAGAAATAAGAAGACTAAAACCATTCATTTTTTATGATGTGTCCAATTGATTTGATCTTTTGACTAACTTAAAGATATTATATTTTATGAAGTGATCATGAAAACATTGTTAATGGTCTTGAGGAGAAATGGAATGCTAGATCAAATGGATAAAACTTAAGAGCTTGAATCAGGTTCATTTACTTAGTGAGGTAACTTAATATATGATTATGGTGTTGCATTTGGGCATTAACATATTTATGTGGTGCCATTATAATTCCCTATATAAAGATGTATGGCTCAGCTTCCATTTTCCTATAGTCTATATCTTAGCTTTAAATTGGAGGATATATGGATGTAGTTGGATTAAATAATAAAAAATGGCACATGCTTTATTTATAGGAGACAAAGCACAACCATAGACATGAGATATATGTAAAGTTACTTAGTCAAGAAATTGAACAAATGTTTGATGTGTCACATTTGTGAATTAACATATTTACATGGGGCCATTAAAATTCTCTATACAAAGATGTATGGTTCACCTTCCATTTTGCTATAGTCAATATGTTAGCTTTAAGTTGCAGTGTTTTTTGGGTGCAAAATGGTAATGAGTTTGATGCAAGATAGAAGAATTAAAAATATTAATAAAAATATTTGGATTGAAGGATATAAAATAGTACATGTTATGTTTGTAGGAGAAAATCACACCCATAAACATGATATCTATGCAAAAGTATAAAATGTATGTTTGAATATGAAAGTAGAAGGATATTTTTAATGAAAAATTAACATTTTGCTTCAATATTGAGCTATCAATTTTTTTCTACATGATTCCCCAATGTCAAAAATGCTTCCAAGAACTAGTGGGCAAGAGAGACTAATAAATCAGATTAATAATGGAGAGTAGGTGATTTGTGTAGTCACCATCATTCTAAAACCACATAAATCCCCCCATCTTTGACATCAAAACACACCATGCCATTTTCTTGTGACAATGCATGTAATTCCTTTTGACATTCATTCCTAATTTAGAGTAACTTTTAGTTTTTATTTCATGTATGGGGATAAAATGAGAATAAGGTGTAACATAAGAACATGAATCTACACTAACTACAATTGAATTTTGATCTTCACTTTCATAATATTCATCATAACCATCATGGTAATAGTATTCACCATTATTATTGTATATAAAATAATGTTCATAATTATTAGCTAATAATAAAACTTGCTAATTTATCCATTATTTATTATAATTATAAGGAATGCCTATGAGTTTATCAACCGAAGGATGAAGAGGTTCTTCAGCATTAAATTCAAACTTTCTAAAAATTATAAAAAGTACTATAAGAGATAAAAAAAATTAATGGAAATAGATAATACAATATCAAATAATAAATTGGATTTATGATATCATGCAGCCCTATGTGAGATAAAAATTAGGAAAAAAATTATAAATTTGAAACCCTAATTAGACCACACACATTATGATGAAATTCTAGTGGAAGTTAGGGTTTTTAAGCAATATTCAAAAAATAAAATGGGTTCACCAATATGTTGTATGAAATTTGTGATTAAATATAATTAACCTTAACAAAAATATAGATTAAAGTGAAATAGATAATTATATTGACATTCAACCTTACATTTCATTTTCATACAAATTGATATTGAACAACTAGGGTTGGAGACAAAACCATGAAAAAAGATGAGAACCTTATCTTCTTTGGAATCAAGGAGATATATTTGACCTAAAGTATGGATAACCCAATATTTTATACTATTATTTAACTTTTATTTTGAATATGGACACTAAAGTGGCATTCAACACTAGAGAAATATCCTCATATCCTTCATAGTTTTATTATCTGCTCATGGTTTGAGCTATAAATATAGAAAACTTTTAATAGTTGTAAAAAAATTTATCACATACTTGTCATCATGATATTAGAACTGTATTTTTCCTCATTCACCTCAAAATACCTAATGAATTATTACACACAAGAATCACATGAACATAAAATATAAAATTGGGGAAATTGGGGAAGTGGGATATGGCCGAGTTATCCTCGAAAATCCTATTGTCTTGTGTACTACCTAAATAGCCCTAATGATAGGAACATAAATATGATGTGTTTATCCCATAGAGAATGTTTATAATTAACCAAACATTATGTTCAAGTAAAATTATCCTATATATGATTAAGAGATTTAGTAAGGGTATATTTAGGTTTAGTTTATAAAGACTAACTGTAATCACCCTCCATTATGTGACTGACTATGGGGGAATGATCGATTATGAAAATTAATTTATGATTTGTAACCTATACTTATACCATAGGAATATCCATATAGGATTATATGGTACTGGAAATGTCTGTTAGTTAACATCTTTTGTTCTTGATTAATTTTGCTCTCGATGAATTATGTCTGTAATGAAAATGAAAACTATCAAGACAAATAAAAATATCAATAGGCCTATATTTTGATCACTAAATTGCATTGATTTTTATTTAACGAATTGAAATAATTATAAACCAAACCATGCTTAAATAACCCTCAACTCAGAATTTGGAGTTGACATGCAAAAATTTGTAAAAACTAAAATCTTAAAAAAACATTTATTTTTAGCACTTGCTATTTATACTAAGTTTTTCATGTAAGAATGAATAGATTTAAAAATATACCAAAATACCCTAAACACTATAATTATCATATGGGATTAAATTTAACTAAATTTTACTTTTGGTCCTAAAAATATACAATTTCTAAAAGTAGAAAATTATTGAAAAACTAATTAAATTGTAATTTCAGACTCTCATATGATCACATATGGCCTAAAAAAATTTAAAACATATATTACCAGGTAGATCTACTTATGACCGAACCAAACTTATCTAAGTGGTCATTTTGACACGTGGAAGAGCTCAAATGGAGCTATGGGCCAAAAGATATGGCCTCGACAAGGTTGGCCTTTTTTTGCATCATTAAAGGAATAAGAAGGAGGTTTCGAAAGGTAAATGCTTAATAGAAGAAGGTGAAATATCATAATAATCCAATATTCCTATAAATTTGAGGATAAAATAATACATATTAAGGATATTTCCTCGACATCAAGACTTAAAAATAGGAAAATAGATTAAACTCCTTTTTGTAGAAGACAATCACAAATAATCAGATGCATGGTAACATGAAAACATGCCCATTTTTCTCCCTAATGTTTTCCACATTTAAATTATATAATCACATTAAAAGGAAGATGAACCCAACAAATAAAGAGGTCAAATTGACTATATCCCTCAAGAAGAAAACTCTACTTTTTCTATAAATGGATTTGCATGAAATGGTGGTTGTTAGAGACATTCATAAACTCCATCAAGAGGTGAAAATGAAATATAGAAAAGAGATAAAGGAGAAGAGGATTCAAAAAAAAAAATTGACTAAAAATTTAATGAAAAATCCATTGATAGGGAAGCACAAATGGAATAATAGGAAACCCATGTTCCACCAAAACATTAAGAAAATTAGAAATTGGTAGAAGCCCTAAGGTAAAATTAAATATATTATGGTAGGAATCATGAGTTAGAGAAAAATGATAATGGATCGAGTACATTGGCTAGGGTGGAATAAGTATAAACTAGACACTTTTAAGTCCCTTTAGCACAACTCATAGTAGAACAGTCTCTTATGGGTATATGAAGCATTGGATCTTTAGGGTCTGTAATATTTGGGATAATAATCATGCTATTAAAGTTTCAAACAAATGTTTAATATATTTTATTGTAGTTATCTACATAAACTTAAAAATATTGGGAAAAAAATAGTGTGTAATTTTTTTAAGATAAGGTTCTTATATTAGAAATATTTATAAACTATTCCTATAAGATAGATGAAAAACTTCACTATGCATCTAATATTTGTAGACTTTTCACTTATTTTAGTGATAGGTTCTATCTTAGTCACAAATGTACCCAATTTTATAGGTTTTATTTTAACGATAGGTTCTATCTCTCTTGAAATTATCTCCATGCTTAGTTTCATGTTTCATGGTGTTTTTATAGGCAATTCGTCTCATGTTGTAGGAAGGTGTCACCATGTGAAGTCTCAGTTAGGGTTTCCTTATTTGAAAAATGTTTGGTTCTATAAAAGGGTCTCATATGAATGGAATATGAGTTTTCCCATGTCTCAATTCCATAATGATTATCTTAATTCCATGTTTAGTCTCATAAAACCATGATTTGATCAAACTTTTAGTATTTCCATAGTCGCAATCAACTCTTTGCACATTCTCACTTGTAGTCATAAGGAATCACATTTATGGAACCTATTTAACATGATTCATGGAAGTATAATAAAATTATCATGATGTTAAACATACTCCCATATCAGGAACTTAGGTAAGAACCTTCACTTAGCATAAAAAGGGATTGTGTTAGTACGTCAGTCACATACATAGTCATATGATAGAGCTATGCACGTATAGGTGCCTATAGAAAGTGCAAACATCAAATTGAGGTGTATGAGCTTATCTCAAGATCTGATAAATCATAATATTTCATATAGATACTTTAAGGGAGATATCAATTAATTTTGAGGCCATTTTCCTTGTGCAATGGATCATTTCATGTTCACTACATGTATACAGCTAAAAATGCACCTATAGGTGTCCTCATAAAGGATGTCATATTGGAAGTAAGTATCTAAGCTAAAAAATGTCCTTGATGATTAAAGGATTCTATTTGGAATATTTTATGAAGCTCAAAACTCCTTTGAATCTCACAAACCATGTATTCTACCAACTCACTCATCCTCACTGCCTGTATGTGCAAATGTCCACCTACAAGTGGTCGTAGCAGAGGATTGAGGTGCCATATGGAGTGTTGAATCACATGGAGGAACTCATCTTGAATTCCAACCATGTTTAAGATATCATAACATACATTTTTGGAATTATATATTTATATAAAAGGTGGAAGGTTGCTCCCAAAGGCAATGACTATGTACTCAGGGATCAAATCCCTAAAATAGGAAAACACAACACCTAAGTATTTTTTCAAGGTCAAATAAAAAAGTTATCAAGATTTTTGATACATATAAATGACCACACCTTGTATCCTCTATATAGGAGGTGAGCTCTTCAAAAGGAGCGAGTAATTTTACTAAGGTAAGATGGTTGTTAAAAGGATCAAAGTTTACTATTGGAACACTAGAATCCTGCGTTGCCATCTATAGGTTTGAACCCAAAGAGTCCTCTTCACCTAAAGTTGAAAAACTAGACCATGCCACCATGTTTTAATGGTTTTAAATAGTGAAATTGGAATTTATTACCTTAAGTATTATCAAAATATGATGTTATGTGGTGTTTTAAGTCCTATACTCACCTACAGGTTTCTCTTACCTAAAAGGTTGACCTACAATTGACTACAAATTTTCACCATCCATAGTGTGATATTAAGTATGGAGACCTACAAACATTGGAACATATACCATAATAACTTTCTTATTAAGAAATTATAGGTTCCCCATGGTTTTTATGACATAGGTTTCAAAGATACAAGTCACCTATAGAATCATACTTATCCTAACAACTTTGACTATGTTTGACTATGACAACAATGAGCAAGTTTGAGGGTGTAAGTGTTGGTAGTACACAAATATGAGACAAATGGGTCAAAAGAATTATCCAATGATCCTAAACTAATATAAGGAAGTTTTTAAACACCATAACTAATTTCAACAATCATGATCATCTACATGTACCCTTCAAAGACCAAAACACAATTAGGAAAAATGCACACAGTCTTAAGAGTTCAAGGTGTGTGAAGAGGTACATGAAAGTCTAGAATGATGAATGGATTGAAAACAAATACATAATGATTGTATAGTATTAAATGAGATATTTTATATGAAAATCATGCATAGAATGGATTCACATAAATCAATATACGGTTTATATTCCAAAATCCTGCACACATTCCCTTTTTTAGGAGATTATCATGGAATTTGAAGGAGTTAGGGGGTCTATTGATATAATAAAGAAAAAATAGTTGTTTATAAGGTGATCACCACCTTGGGAAGATCATCCACCATTTTTTTGACTAGGAAAATAGGGGAAGTGGCCTCTATTTTCTCTCAGATAGAGGGTACTCCCTTTATGATCAAAACCCACATTTTTTTGAGATGGAAGGTGAAAAGGATAGAATAAAATATAAATAAACCTCATGAAACTATGTTTAAATATTAATTACACCTAATAAAACATGTGAAACTAATAATATAAGGGATAATCCTAATAAGGAGGTCTAAACCCTCAAGGTTGTAGTCAGGATTATCAAGCAGGGTTTAAGCCTAATATCTGAATAGGGGGTCAATGTCATTTATAGCCTATGGTTGGAATTATAACCTATTGTATAATGTTTTTTAGATCACTAAAGATGTGATAAATATTGAGGAATGTAGATAAATCACAAGGAAATCTATTTTTCATTTGGAGCTACATCAGACTAGTTAAGCATGGTTTAAGCCTAAAGCCAATTAGGGGTCCAACTTCACTCCTAGCCCTTACTGATCTTTATAAATTATTTTAACATGTTTATAAGATGAAATTAGACATGAATAATCTATTAGGATGGAGGGGAATCCTTTAAAATTCATTTTTAGACTTTAAAAAAACTCAAACCTATGCAAAGTGGAAAATCAACCTCGATATGCTAATATTGAATGCTCACATCTTCTCTGAGGATGTGCATGGAGGTCAAGGGAGTTTAGAGAAGTTTATAGGGGTATTGGAAATTTATCTTGGGTAATTTTAAAAAATCCAGATTTATGAATGAAGTTTAAGGGATTAAAGGACCTAAAACGCTTGCAAACCCTTGGATAATGACCCAATTTTGAAAATGAGGATGGAGAGAAATTCTAATCAGCCATAATTGGAATAAAAGTGATTGAAACTTTTAGAGGACTCTCTCAATATCCTCGCCATTCTTTTTTCTTGTATGAAATTGTAGGGGGTATGACAAAATAAGTATTTCTTGATTTTTTTAGTTTATATGAAGAGTCTAAAGATGCCAATCACATGGGAGGAAATATTGAGACTTAAGTTAACTCCCCATGTCCATTTACTTATTGGAACAATTCTTAAGTGTTATTATAAGTAGTTTCATCTTAGCTAATAAAAACTATAATAGTGAACATGATAGTGAGAAGCGTGATAAATTCAAGTGGAAGCATATTTATGTTATACCTACAAAATATGAACACATGGAGAAACTAAAGCCATTTTGGAAGCCAAGTGTGCAAGGTGTGTGAAAAAATATTTTTATTTGATTACAGGCAATGGTGGCTCACTTTTAGAGGAATCCAGGTGATTAGGAATGAAACTAATGCATGGAAGAGCATGTCCACAAACCTTCCCTCTTAGTTTAATCATTATATCTATCCCTAGTTAGTTTTGGGATGTTTCAATAGCGATAAATGATGAAGGTAGTTTTCTTGTGTAGAATTAGAACTCGTATGCCACATTTCAAGAGTTTCATGACCTGGGGTGCTAATTGTCTCTTCTAAATTTTCATGATCCATTTCACATTATCTTCTCATGCACATGTAACTCATTTTCTCATTATCACAAGTGTCCCAGTGACCTTTGGACTTCCATTTTCTCACTCTTCTCTCAAATGTTATAAGTAGTGACTTTTTGGGCTCTTTTGGGTAGCTTCCATTGGTTAATGATGAAACCCTAGCCAATTTTGTACTTTAATGTCTTTTTAAGTAAAAATAAAATGAATTTTCCCTACCTACATAGTACATAATTGAGTCATATTGCAATCTTGTTGATATTGTCTAGTAGAAGATAATATTTTCTAGCATTTTATCTTTGATTCTTCACCAAGTGTGTAGAAGAGTAATTATTAAAGGTCCTTGTTAGTGTTCTTTCTGAGTTTATATGAGTTTTATAAGTGGTTTATGATTGTATTATATAAAGGATTATGCATTATTCCTCCTAAACATCAATATACCTCTTGAACCTAGCATATGAAACATTGATATAACAATCTATCTTGAGTTGTGAGTTGTGTGAAATAAACTTTGATTTGTTCTAAGTATTAAAAGTTTAGTCAATAGGAGGAAAATAATTATTGGTGAATCACCTTTTTATCTTTTTAGTTTATCTTCTTACCCATTTTCATGCAAAGTTGATAAGTAAGAAAATTTTTCAAAGAGTGCATCTATGGAACTAGCCCTTCTAGAGATTCATGTCACCATTTGATTACCCATAGCAAGTGAGATGTATCCATTGTGCCACTTAGATGAGAAAATTTTAGACATCTGTTGAAGGGGTGAAAATCCAAGTGATTACAATGATATTGCCTTGGTCCTAGTCATAAACATAACACATCCATATGGCACTAGGTGCCCAGCATGATGCCATGTGGTATTATCTTAGGGATATGGGGACCTAAAAGTTGAAAACATGGTTGTGGGTATCTGAGATCCAAAATCCATGAGATGATGCCATGTGGCCTCAGGGATTAGATAATTTTGAGGTTCTCAGGCCTTAGAGATGCTACATGGTTGCTTTTATAGACCTCAGAGGCTTAGACCATTTAAAATATTGATATAAGGTTTAAACCTTCCAAGGTGTGAGGCTTCCATATCTTTTCCACATAATATGACCTCAAATCCTTGAGTCTTATAAAAGACTTGAAAACATTTTGGACTTATTAATTATTTTTAATTGACGTAGGGTTTTTTTGGATTGGCATCATCCCAAGGACATAAGGACTTGAGAGCTAAGAACATAGCCATGTGTCTCTAAGTGACTAATTCCACAAGATGATGTCATGTGGACTTTAGGCCTTAGATCCATTAAGCCATGACTTACGGTCTGAAGGCTTGAATTGTTTTGAGCTTCTGGGCCCTTAGGAAGGTGTTGTGTAGTAGCCTTTTAGTTGCTTAGAGGCTTAGAGCCTTTAAATTTTTTAGGTATGGGTTAATCCCAATATAGAGTAGGGATTCCATATTTATTCCATGCAACATTATTTATGATCCTAGAGTCCTTAAATAGAAAGAATTTTCTTAGACTTAGGTATTTTTTGGATTTGACCCATGACTAAGAAATGATATGAGAGCATTACATGGTGGATATGACAAAGATAAAAACAAAAAGGATCATAATAAAAATAATTAAAATTTATTTTAGGTTTAAAAAATGTCCAACTCCACTCAATTGGCTTTGAAATTAGCATAATATGAGCTCAAATCACTAAACTGATAAAATTATGAGACCCTAACCACCCTGATTAAATGTGAGAAATAAAATATAAATTTAATATTTAGACATCAACATTCACATTACTAAAGTGATAAAATTTTGAGGTCCTTAATTAGACTGCAAGCTCTTCTATAAGTATAAAACACATATACAGATTAATCATTAATTTGATCCAGTACTTTTGAATGTCATTACCAAGCCTACCCAAATAATATATTCAAAGACTGATGGACTAACATTCTTTTAGGCCTTTCAATAATTTTGACATTTAAGATGACCATCATTTTTAAGGTTGTACGGTGTCTTACACCATGTGCTTATTGACTCAAGGGGCCAAGGTCCATGATTTGGTGATGGGTGGATGTCTATAAAATTTAGCCTTAAAGACTAATTATAGAATCATGTTACCACATGACATTCACTAATTTAACCACTTATTTGGGTTCACTTTGGGCCTTAGGATTTTGGATCAATTCTACAATTTATTTCTCCCCTAATGTCTCAGATTTCTCATTTTTCATTAAGTGGTGGCTTCCTAAGAGCTTAGAGCTTAGGGGCCTTGAATCCATTATTCCATTAGACCTACTTGAAGGCTTTAACAACTTCAATATTTTGGGGCCCTAAGAATGTGCTGCATGATAGACTCCTGTGTCATTAGAGGCTTTATACTATTGAGCTCTAGGTTAATCCCTTTGTGCTTCTAAGCTTCCATATTTGTGCCACATGACATGATTTCAAATCCCAGCGTCTTTGAAGAGACTTGGAAACTCTTTATAATAATATTTTGTTGAAATTAGATTAGGACTAAGAAATGATCCTTTAGTGGTACATGGTGTATCTAGAAAAGGAAAAATATTTAGGCTTGCAATAAAAAATGAAGACAACTAAGTAAAATTAAGCACAAATTTAAAACACGACCAACTCCACTCAATTGGATTTGAACTTAGCATATTTTGACCTTGTATCACTAAAGTTATTGAACAACCCATAATGAGGCCCTAACCACCCTAATTAAATATGAAAAATAAAACACAATTCTTCTATTTATTTGTGAGCTTTTTCATTTAGTTGGCCCTTAATCAAAACACAAGTTTTTAGTCACCACTTAATCAAAACACAAGATTTTGTATAAGTATATAACATACATATAGATTATAGACTAAAATAATTAACCTTTATATTTGATTTGAAAATATATTAATATGTAGAACATTCTAGTAATTATCCTTGGTAATAAATATAGTCTTATCCATTGATATTTATTTATTACAATCTAAATTTGCCTTTCTTTCTCTATGACCAGATTTTTTATCCACCATGTTTAGAGATCAATGAGAATAATATTCTTTCATGGTGATTGTTATTGCTTTATTTTAACCATATTTTTATTTAATGGTACCTATTTTGTCAAGGAACTAGTGTGCATGTTTGTATGAAACTTGAAATATATTTTTTTAGTATTGAAAGAAAGACAATGATGTTATTTTTGGATAAATATACATATGGTTTGAAAATGATACATATGGGAGAAGATTTCAGTATTTTGATATGAATAATGGACCTTATTAATTTCTTGTCTAGAGTTGTGTAATATTTATAATTTTTTTATATAAGTCACTTTGTGCTCCATTTGAAAAAAAATTATCTCTTATTTGGAACTTGCATACATCATTAAAATTTGTATATGTTTCTAGGTTGTATGGTCTTTTGGGATCTAAAATTTATTATCATGTCCTAGGTTATGTTACAAAACCTTGTTTCATAAAAATACCATAACCTACTCACATTATAAGAAAAATAAAAACAAATTATGAAGATATTATTTCAATGCCTTATAGCTTCATGCTAATCTCATGTGGTCTTTTAGTATTGCACAAGATTCTATGGACAAGCAATTGCATATATCAGTAAGACTAATTGTTGTGAATTAAAAAAGAGTCCAATATAAATTGAAAATGATCTGATAGTTATGGCATAAGATTTACATTATACATATATAAGTTAAACTAGTTTTTGACATTATGCTTATATAATTAATTATAAGCATAAGTTGTTAAAACACTCCTTTTAAAATTACTGTAACATCGATATGTACAATGGTAAAAATAAAAATGGTAGGGATCCTTCCTAGTCAATCTTGATTTAAATCATATACAAATTGAAGCTTCCATATCTTCGAAAAACCATATTGAACATATACTAGGCTAGTTTATAGGGAAATAATATCAAACAAAAAAATATTGTAGAAATTCTTAGAGTGATCCATTAAGTAATCCTTTTCATATATTAAATTTGTACATGTAAATGAAAAAATTTAACCTAGGCTTAACTCAAAAAAACAAAAAATATGTAATCAAATTTTAACAAACATATAACATTGAAAAAATAACAACAATGAATGTAATATATATAAACTTTAACACTTTAACACATTGACCTAAACCACTTCATTTTCAAAATAATTAACTAGGTTTATTACAATTATAAATGATATTCAAGTCAAAACAAACACTGTAGCTATCAACATAGAAGACTTACCATTTTTTAGAGTTATCAATGTTGTATAGGAAATCACTTCTATTTATCCCATATTTATTACTGGTTCTATCAAATACACTTGAAATTTTGTTACATAATTACGTTATAAGATAATTAAATAAATAAATAAATAGACAATTGGTAAATAACATCATAAAAATAGATATAGACCATTAAACAAGGAGGAAAAAATACAAAAAAAATAATGTTTATGGATAATAGTTTTACTTTTCAAAGATAATTCTAATAACTTTATCATTGGAAGAATAGTGAAGGCATAGATTACATGGTCTAAAATGTCTTTTAAGTAAATAAAACAATAAAATTATTTTCATATTAAATGTATTAGGATTGAAGTTTTAACTCTATTGTTATAATTTTTTTAATAAAAGCAATAAAAGGATATTTGAATGCAAGGTTATCATTTTTGTTCTTTTAGTCATACTATGTACTGAAATGGAAAGAAAAATAAAGAAATCAAATATAAAACATTTAATAGTAAAACATAAAATATCACATATATTGTATGCATAAGCAATCAAAATACCTTATTTCTATGCACATAGTTTTTGCTTTAGGATCTAGGTACTATTATTTACAAATAGATAAATAGAATCATGATCATTCTAAAAAGTGTCTATTGTTATAATCTGGTTATGTTTTCTTGTAATATTTGACCATAAATTATCTATAATCCTACTTGTGTATTTGTTATGTTTTGCTAGTAAAAAATACATGCTTGACACTGACATATGTTTTTCAGGTAGCATAGCTGATTTTTTGGAGGTGTCCATGCCAATATTAAAGTACAAAAATATGTAAATTTGTGTTTACAAATTTATGTTTTATAGTATTTTTTCCAAAATATATATTATTTATAAATTAAAAGCAGATGGAGATGCATAGATATTGAAATTTTATAATTCATGATTATCTATCTTAATGTTAGACATCAATGCATTGACTCCATTTGTAATTAATTGAATTTAATTTAAAGTGACAACATTTTTTGTTACATGTATCATAATACCATGAAAATTATTCACTAAATTACATGTCATAAATTTTATAATATGATTATTAGTATCGGTACTTGATGTGTATATTTCTTGTAAGCCTAGTATGTCATATTCCATTAGGTCATGGTAATTGATAATGTATTCCAAATGTGAAAAAAATTAATGAATTTTAAAATAACATATTATTATAGTCAATGCATAGCTGTATAATTTAAAGGTATATTATAATTACCACTTTAAATTTGATTCTAATATAGACACATCTGTTGAATTATGTTTTTTTGACTTTGATGTTTTTCTATGTGAATAGGCTTAGCAAGTATAATGATTCCATGATATTTTATTATGAAAGTGTTCTATATATGAATCCATGTCTATTAAATCAAAGTAAATATAATGCAACACATTCCATGGTTAAACTATGGGACCTATGTATTATGCATATAAAATCTAGTTATTTTGGAAATTGGCTTCAGATTGTTAATATATGGATCTTGAAGAATGGAAAATAGGGGTCTAATTTGATTTAATATGTATTTTGTTAAAATTAATCTATTTTTTTCTTTGATTATGTGTAATATTATTTTCATTAAACTAGACCCATACAATGTCTTTGTTATCTTATCTGGGGTATAGTTTAAAGAAGCCATTTGAACCATTATTAAGACTATTTATATATCATAATTTACATCAAAGATTTAAAATAACATGTTAGGAAGTCAAATAATTTTTTGTGGTAGATAAATAAAATTAGCATATCCCTATCCTTTACTCCATGCATTATCTTTCTTATCAATTGCTTCAATAATAATTTATTTATCCTAAATAAGCATTAACATTCACTCATTTTGCATATCAAAATCATCATTGCCATAAAATATATAGGGGGCCAAAGGATCATTGGTTGATGGATGTAAAACATTATGATTAATATATGCTATATAAGTTTTTGTATGCAAGATGTGCATATTTTATTCAATATCCCCACAAAGATTTCATCTTTTTGGTGTATAATTTGATGTATGTGGTAACATTTAAATTATCTTACCAAAAACATATGGGAATATGATGCACTGTCATAAAATGGTGTGCAACATTAGACTTAAAGTGCCATTGCTTTTACTTCGATTTCTGTAATTACACTAAATGTACATTACATGTTGACTGCATATTTATCTCCTCCAGGTTACAGACTAAATTATACCTCAAATTCCATGTCCTTTATAAACTCCATCCACTGCTTCTCTAGATCCATCATCTATTGTTGCTTCATCCTCTAAATCCACTCATACACCTTCCCAAATCTCACAATAGCACTCACCGTCTCCTCCAACGCCACTCCATAATCATTTCTCTCGTCAAATCTATTACAATTCATCAATATGTAGTCCTTTTTCCTGGACTTTCTTCCCAAACTTGGTCTCACATTATTGAAATAGTCCTAATTTACTATGAAAACCATTCAACCAACTCCTAGGAAAACTCAACAAATGTTTTTAAGCATAGAACTATTCAACTACCATCTAACCTACGCCACTTATGGCTTGACTCTCCTAATTTTACATGGTAACAAGGTTGTCAATCCTCTTTTTAGTCTAAAATAACTAAATTTGACTTAAATAGGCCTATCCTTCTCTTCTTGACAAGTGTACATGATTTGAATTTTTGAATTACAATGTTTTGGAGGGAAACCTTTATCCATATTCCTAGCACATGTAAGCACTCCCAAGATACTCTTGCATCAGAATATCTCCTCATTTATTTTTGGATATTCAAAAATGACAAAATCTTGTATAGGTTGATTTTGGGAAGAGTCTCTACAAAATATCATGTTAATATTTTGAAAGTACATAGTCAAAAACTACATAATATCATGTAACAATCTATCAATATAATATAATATTCTTGCTCTGATAAGTGAGTTTTCATCAATTAATATTATAAGCGATTGATTATAATAATTGGATAATGTATCAATCAATTTACTAACCAAAGGAATAAATTATGACTTGTTGAAAATCAATAAAAATGTAGAATGCAATGTTGTTCCACCTGTATTATATGTAGCTTTACTTGTGTATGCAAAAATAAAGATTTATGGCCTACACAGGTCGATGTCGAAGAGCGTGCATAAATTCAAAAAAGTGTTTTGAATATAATTTTTTTTTTAAAATCCTTTTGAGTGCCTAAACCACCTATTAAGAATAAATACAATAATTTATTCTTATTTACACATATCTTCAAAGCATGTGTCTTTACCAATTACTTCTTGTTCATCATTTTTTATCTATCTGTGGTTATAGTATTCAACATTATCATAAGTAAAGTGGTGGTGTTTGATTTCAAATAGTTTTCAATTTTATTTCTTGTAGATAATTTGAAAGAGATAAGTCCATCTATAGATCATAGTCTTCTTTTTTAAAATAATCTTTGATTGAATAAAATCTTATATTCAATATGTTTTCAATGTGAAATACTACCTTATAGATGGCATCCTTCATGTTTCCTGACATAGGATTGATGTCATAATTAAAATTTTTCTTACTCATACTTTCTTTTTGTAAATTATATGCATCATTTGATGTTTCAAAACTTTCCTTCAAAGTGGTTACATTATTTTTGAATGGAACATATAACCATAATAGTTCACAACAATAGTTTTCAAGGTGAACATGTTTATTGTAATTAATAAAACATATTGCATTTTTGTCTTTTTCTCTTGAATGTCTTTCTTTTTTTTTTACCGAGAAATAAACATGGCTAAAAAAATTATGATCAATTACTATAGGTCATGTAACATAATAACCTATAATTAATTAACACAACATTTTGGGATTCATCTTATTCTTGTCTCAAAATAATTCAAGGTTTAAAATAAATGTTTGTGTTTATAAATATATATTTCTTGAGAAATGATTTAATGGTAATGACAACACTAAATGAATGGCTTGTTGTTCAGACATTTGTTGATAATTTATCATTGCATGTCATAGTATATCTAACATTTGAATAACATCTATGTTTGTTTCCACATGTTATTTTCATATATTTATTAAATCGTGTGTAATTTTTGGATTCCCTTTTGTCATATACGAGATGTTATATGTTGTTACAGTATATACATTTAAAATAATCTATTCATTTATGTTGGCTTACTATAATTATGGAATTTTTTTATGAAATCATTGCTCCACACTTGAGATGTCTTAACTTCAAATAAAATCTTGGATTGTTCAATTATTTTTTATATTTTTATTATGTCTTGACACTTATCTAGTTTTAGATCATAGATAAAAGCATCAAAACTATCTAAAACATTATATTTTTTGTAATGAACTAATATACTATAAAGATAAATAAAACTACCAATAATAAAACATTCTAAACAATCAATATTAGTGATTCATATTTAATTAATTTAAATAATTATGAACCATGTATAGATAAGCCTCAACTGGTAATTAGAGTTGACATAAAAAATTCAAAATTTTAAAAATAATTAAAACTTCACTTGATATTTTGAGCAATTGATATTCATAGTAAGTTTTGCATGCATAGCTCAAAAAATATCTAGAAATAAACTAAACACTAAAATTAACATATGAGATGAATTTTAACTCAAGTTCAAGTTTGGGTACAAATATAGACAATTTATAAATTTATAGAAATACTAAAAATAAAATTAAACTATAATTTTGGACCCTCAGAGTTTCATGTTTAGCCTCAAAAAAATATGAAAAATGTCATATAACTAGAACTAAGCATTAAATTTTTTGATGCCATCATTTTGGCATGAATACAGGCTCAAACAAAACTACAGATCAAATGTTATGGTCTCTTAAAGTTCACCTTCTTTTTCGACATCATTCTCCTCTAATTGAAAGCAACTTAGCTCGTACAAGTTGCTCTAATTGTACTAGTACAATTTATTCTTATCAATCTCATTCAGATTCCATTCTATAATTGAATTGTTGTCTTCCTATACTAATCATTCCCACTATACCAATTAAATATCATAAATTCCTTGCCTTATGTTTACTATTTATTTAATCCATAACTTGTACTATTTTTCCTTTATTCTTCATTGGCACTTGTTGATTTCAATCTACTGCTTCATATTCTTCACCTTTACCATGTTATCAATGGAAATCATATAAATCTAAAACATTAAAGATTGGAGAGATATCAAAATTATGTGGTAAACTCACCTCATAAGCATTATCATTGATCTTCTTCGTAATTATGCATTGTCCACTTTTCTTGTACTTCATCTTGTTATATGTTCTTTTTGGAAATATCTCTTATTTCAATTAGACCATCACCAAATGTCCTTTTCAAAATATCTTTTACCATGTTATGACATATGCTACTACTTTATGCTTCTCATTACTTTCATGAAAAAAATTTCTTACTTCTTATAACTATTCTATATGTTTTGTATATCCCCCTGTATCATCAATAACTTGTAAAATTGGTACATGTACCAAATCTAAAAAAATTATATAATTTATCTCATAAACAATCTAAAATGCTAATTTTTGTATTTATTGGTTCACATAAATATTATATGCAAACTCAGCTTGTGGTAAAGTCAAGTCCCATTACTCAGGATTCTCTCTAACTATGCATCCCAACAAATCTCCCAAGCTTCTATTTACATCTTTTGTCTATCTATCTATTTGGTAATGGTATTCACCAATAAATTTTATCTTAGTCCCCATATTCCTCCAAAATCACCTTTAAAAATAAATTAAATTTTTTATATCCCTATATGATGTAATGGTTTTTGAAACACCATGCAATCTCACAATATCCTTAAAAAACAATTTTACAAATCTAGTGGCATCATTACTTTTCTTACAGGAAA
Source organism: Torreya grandis (assembly GCA_037957365.1). NCBI lineage: Eukaryota > Viridiplantae > Streptophyta > Pinopsida > Cupressales > Taxaceae > Torreya > Torreya grandis. The sequence continues at coordinate 441,649 of JARHVA010008552.1, read as the reverse complement.
TAAAATGAACCATCCTAGAAAACTTGTCTACAACAAAAAAAATTGAATAATTACATCTCTCTATGTTTGGTGATCCCAACACAAAATCCATACTTAAATCTATCCATTATCCTTAAGGAACTAGTAATGGCCTATAAAACCCTATATTTTTTGCATGTCCCTTAGCCACCTAATATATCCCGCACCTTGAAACATATTTTGTCACACCTCTCTTCATATTTGGCCATAAATACTTCTCATCCACCAAATCTATTATCTTTGTCTTAGAAAAGTGTCCATCCAAGCCACCATTGTGCAGTTATATTATAATATTGTCTATAAGATACTCTTCATAAACATTACTTGTATCACTTGTTAATAGATTCCTACATTGCTCAACTATCTTGACAAAATCTAGACTAGTATCATATACTTTTTTAATAAATTCAAATCTAAGTACTTTATTCACCATAGTAGTTAGCATGAACTACCTGATATTATTTTTATTATTTATGCTTCAACACAAAAGTATAACCCTATGAGAAAGACGCCCACTTTGCATGTCTATTATTTAATTTCTTTTAAGTGTTCACGTACTTCAAAGTCTCATGATCAGTAAATAAGATAAACTCCTTAGGCACTAGGTAATGACTCTAATGTCTCAATGCTCATATAGTGGCATAAAATTCAACATCATACATATTATAATTTATTATTACCTCAATCAATTTTTCAGTATAATATTCTATGAGATTCCCTTCTTTACTCAACACAACACCAATTCCCACAAATGAAGCATCATAATCGACCTCAAAGACTTTGAAAAAACTAGGAAAGTTAAATAGGTTTTTCTATACTTTTCTTCTTTAACAATTCAAATCTTTCGGTTGGTGCCCTTGTCCATGCAAATTATTTTCCTCTCATATAATTTGTTATTGGTGCAACATGACTACTAAATTTTTTAATAAAATTTGTTAAATCATGGAGACTTCTTACCTGTGTGATACTCTTTGAGATATGCCACTCAACAACGTATTTTACATTTTCTTCATCCATTTTTACACTATGTACTTTAACTACAAATCCATAAAATAGAAAATTATTCTACATAAACCTGTACTTCTTAAAATTTACATAAAGGTTTTATTTCTTAACAATTATAATATCATTATCAAATATTTTAAGTTCTCTTCTTTAGTCTTATTTATTAATAAAATATCATCAAAATAAACCACCACAATCTTATTTGTGTAGCAAGTAATGAACCATAGTACTATCAAGACAAATAAAACTACCAATAGGTAAAGATTGATTCTTATTGAATGAATTCAAATAGTTAAAATCCATGCATAAATAAGCCTAAACTTTGAATTAGAATTGACATGTAAAATTTAGAACTCTAAAAGAAATAAAACTTGACTTGTTATATTTAACAAATATTATTTTTAGTATGTTTCTCATCCAATTGCGTACAGCTCTAAAAATCTCAAAAAATAAATGAAAATCCAAAATTAACCTATTGAATTAATTTCAACTTAATTTCAAGTTCAGTTACAAATATAGAAAATTTCTAACTTTAGAAAAATATAAAAAATAAAATTAAACTATCATTTTATACCCTCAAATTATGACATTTGGCCTTTAAAAATACCTATAACAGCCCATAAATATAATGGTAGATTCTGTCAACATTGAATTTTTTGAGATGGTCATTATGGTACAATGATGGACTCAAACAAATCTATGGATTAAAAGTTATGGCATTCATAAGTTTAAACTCTTTTTATTCATCATTTTATGCTTAGCATCAAGTAAATTCACTTAGATATCACAACTGAATGTTCATTTTTGGTTTCCCATGGTTCTAATATTATTGTTTATTTCATTGGGAATTCTATAAATTCGTATCTACTTTCTTTTTCTTTCTTTTTCTACAACTGCTAGTATAATGTAGAATATGTAATTTTGCCAAGTCATTTTACAAAACATTAGTACTACAATTTACGTATGTATCTATAAAAGTTATATTTATGAATTCTAATTTTTACCATATCTTGGTGGATCTTTGATCATTACTAGCCAATGGTCATGAGAATTTTCTCTACATCAAAATTCTATAACACAAAAATAATATGTGATTTTTCCTAGCAACAAGTTATCTTCACATAAATTTTGATTCAATAAATTGATACAATTTTTATAATAACATGTTCAAGTGACTAGATCCATTCTCAGAAGGAAAGAATCATCATTTGATTTATCCAAGTCATTCTATTATGAATTTGAATTTTCGTAATATTCTCGATATAATTATTTCAATGCATTTATTAATGGTTTCCAAGAATGTTCTAAACTTGTGAAAGTCAATAAAGTTTTTGAAGGCCCTAATTCACATCAATGAAAACACATTTTATAAATACCTTGCATGTAATTACGTTAAATGTTTATTTTTTTGAAATCAACATATCTTATTTCTAATCTGAGTAAATTTTCCAAATATGGTTCATATTTTATATCTCTAGCCAAAAGTTTTTTTTCCTTGTAACTAGCCTTTTCTAGTTTGGATCCACATTGTATTTCCCATTTAGTCTATGATTATTTTTATCACTTTAAAAAATAAAATTTTAACGTGATATGTAAAATAATTATTAGTATGCAAAATGTCCCATTACACTACTTTTTGAAATCAAAATCTTGACGCAGTGTAATCTTCACAAGGTCTGCCAAAGAAAAGTGTTGGAAATTTCCATTATTATGAATATGTATCTTTGAAAATTCTAAGAGGATAATTTCCTTTAGCTAGAACTAATACAATTAACTTGTCTTCGAATACAATAATACATGTTGAGTTCATCAAACCATACACCAAAGTGTCCTTTGGCATATTTTTGTCTATGTTAGAAGACACATTATTTTCACTATCACCATAAATTCCAAATTCACTAGACATGCTATTAGTTTTTGCATTTTTAATAACATATATTAATACCAAGAGTTTCCAATCAGACTTAATTTACACATTATTATCGATGTATAATCTTTGTGCACATAGCTATTAAAATTCATTTATAATAAATGTAAGACAAACTATTCCCATTTGATATACATTTTTGTACACTAATCATCTCTTTAAAGATATTATAATTGTTATTTTTCATATATGGATCGAGGAAACACTTTATAAATTATATCAACACTTGATGAGACATTGATAATTATCCCTGTCATCCTAGTTTGTGGCTTGTTGTATCATGTGGTTTTTATCTATGCAATTGCAAGTCTAATCACAATAAGCCTTTCTTCAAGATATGTTACCATGCCTATAAATTTAAATCTCTTATTTAGTCTGATATTAATATGTTCCACAAATGTAAGAACATTTCCACATCTTAATGACTAATTACATCTCAAACATATCTTTTTTCTTTAAGTGGTTTTGTAATTTGGTAGCAATATTTTGCATGTGTTCTTCTTAGGCTGATCAAAATGCTTAATACTATGTTTGAATTATAATTAATTAAAAAATACCACAAACATGTATGAGTGCATCTCTAATATTTTTATAAAATATTTATGTCACTTTTCTTATCGATCACATTTTTTTATTTTTTCTTTTATTGCATGACATACCCTTCAATCATTTAAAAGGCATGGCATAAACATGTCAAAATGTCTATGAAAATAAACCATAATGGTCAAATTATGGATTTATATCCTTGTATATTGTTAATGAATTATAGGGAAAATCTTTTCTTTTTCTTTCACATGTAGTGTTCTTTATTATATTTAGAGAGAATTTGTATTGTTTTTGTAATGTTTATGAACAATTGCCAATAACACATATACTCATTATAGTACGTTATTACAATGATAATGGTTCATAATATATGTGATATGTATATTTTTTTTAATTATTTAATATATTACTTATGATTGATCAAAATCATTATAGGTCTTGACTATTTGTTAATTGGTCGGCGGGCACTAACAGATGCTGACTTTCAAAAAATTTTGAAAGCCATTGCATTGTGAACTCATTACCTTCAATTTTATCTTTGTCATAGATAAAATACATATTTATAATTTATGATTAACAATTTACAATATTCAGTGTGTTTTTTATGACATTATCCATAAGACTATCTTTCAAACAACTATGTGCTTTTGTATCTCTAGAATGAAATTCATTACAAAAAGACTATGATAAATAGTGACACAAATAATGTATGTCAAAATATTTTTTGTCAAAATAAAAATATTACTATATATTATATGACCATAAGAAGATGTGGTTTCCAATATTTTGAATAACACACATGATAGTATTTTTTATGAATTTGTTTCCTAGTATAGAGAAAGCAAAGAACAGGTTCCCAATAGATATGTCTTTGGCAAGGGACATTGATTATTTTTTAGTTTTTTATAATAAAATTGTTCATAATAGAGAAAGACAAGTTTAGGATCATGAAATAACATGGATCATGGTAGTGCAAAAGCCACTCATTAAAATGAAAATACTTTTATTTTCTAGTTAAAGACTAGATGCATAGAGAAAAATTTAAGCATTTAAAAATCCAATTTATATAGAAGTTGTCTCCCCATAGGCCATATTCACCATTTAGTGTGCATGAAGCCACAAAAATCTACATTCTATGGAAATACATTTTAGTTATTTTTATTTGGTATAGTATATACAGATCTCTAGGATCTAATTCTAATCTAAAATACCTTAGTACATGGGGATCATGTTTTCCAAACTACTTACAAAATACATTACAACTAGTACACATAGATCTAATGATTTGTATAGAAAATGCAATAGCACTTGAAAAGTATCAAACAAGCAATAACCTACATTGTGTTTGAAAAGATGAATTCTAAAAAGGTCATTTATAGCCAAGGTAATATCTATGTCATTGCATTGAGTTATAATAATGGCAGGTATTCCTTAAAAAAATGGCCTATTTTCTACTATACATATCTGTTGTTTTTTTATTTTTCTTTTTTCAATTCCATTCTACAATGCCAAGTAAATTTAAGATAATAAAAATTCAAGATAATGCTACAATTACTCTGTTTGAGAGATTTTTTTTAATACAACTCTACATCTAATCAGACCTTTTTTTGCTTATGTAACCTGCACATAATGATGTATGTAAGCTGACGATACAATATCATGATTGTATATGTTTTATTTGAAACAATATAAAAGTTAAAAAAACATTTTATTGAATAATCTTAAAATAATAGGATAGACACATAAGACAATAAACATACACTATTAAAAATTCAATGTACAAAGCATCAAAACCATGAAACTTAATAAAATACAATTAGTTATGTTTTTTTTTTATAGGACCATGTTCTGAATCCATCCTTTTTTCTGTTAGCACTATATTGGTTCCATATGCATTCTTAAATAGTTGCATTGAGTTTTTAACAATGACATTAATTCTTAAACAAAATGAATTGTTTATTATGCATATGCAATGTTTCTTGTCTCAATTTTTTCAATTCTATTGTAAAATGCCAAGTAAATTGAAGATAATAAAGAAACAAGATAAGTGGAAAGATTGAGAACTATTCACTAAACCTTCACAGACCTATTGTTGATTCCCCAAATAATTACCATCTCTAAAATCTATAATTGCCCTTTTTGACAGCTTTATTTCTTATTTTTAAATACAACTTAATATCTAATTATACTATTTATTTTGCTTAAAGAACCTATGCATAACTATGTATATAAAATGAAGATGCAATATTATGATTTTACATGTTTTATTTGGTATAAGATAAAAGTAAAAAGATATCAATTTATTGAATAAGCTTAAAATAATGGAACAAACACATATCACAATAGACATATACTATTACAAATTCAATGTAGAAAGCATCAAAACCATGAACCTTAAAAATATAAAAGTAGTTTTGAATTCTATTTTTAATAGGACCATGTTTTGAATTCAACCATTTTATTTTTTAGTATTATATTGGTCTCATAGGCATTCTTAAATATAGTATGATAGTGAACACAAAAGAAAACATTTGATGTTGCAACAAAGATGAAAGTATATATATTTCCTGATGAGAATATTATATGTAAAATATACCAATGAATGTTTAATATATAGAATTTTGTAAAATATAATTTTCTGATATGCTACCTATTAAATTTTTATCTTAAAGAAAAAGAAATGAATTGCCAAGCATGGCAAATAGATTCCAGAAAGGCACCAACAATAAAGAGAACTGCACACTAACAAGATCAAGCAACTAGATAAGAAAAACGAGAATCTCTCACATTATCACTCCTATGTTATATATAATAATAAAAACAAAATATTCCAGCATAATTATGTCAAATAATTATAATTCTAATTTATTTTAAAATAATTATATATACATTGAAAGAACCACACTGACGGTCTTGTTATTAGGAATGGTAAAAACATTCCATGAAACCAAGATTTGAAGAATTATCAACAAAAACATCATAAATATAGATGCAAACAAATGAAATACTACATAAAGCAAATAAAATGATTATTCAGACTATGAGATATTGAGATGATAGTAGAAAATTAAGCACTTGCATATATAGTCAATGCAAAATATTAATCTAGCTAATCTAACTAATGTGGGATAAATACTCATATAGGAAAAATCTACTAAAAGATAAAATAACTAGCTAAAACACTACAAAATGTGAGTAAACACATGAAATACATACTCTAACACCCCACCCCTCAAGTGAAGCTAGGGGATAACAAAACCCAAAAACTAAATAGTGGCATATCCACAGAATGAGTCTTGGAAACAAGGCTTGATAAGGTATTCATGTACAATATGTATCCATTGAATGAAGAAAGAAAATGTCCTCATGAACACCCACCAAGGATAAATATTAAAACCCCAAGAATTTCATACAACTCAAGGAAACAAAGTGATTAAAAATGCTTCATAAAGATGTTTACAACTTACTATTGACTTAAAATGTATTCCAAGCTAAGAATGTGATCCTAAATGTGTTGATGAAAGAAGTAAATATGTACCTCAATGTGTTTGGTCTACTAATACTCAACTAGGTTGAGAGATATGTGAATTGTACTAGGTTTATCACAACAAAACACATTAGGTGAATCTTTTATAAAGTAAAACTCTATCAATAATTGATGAAACAAAATAACCTATTGACTAGTTGTAATTACTGCCTTATACTGAGCCTCTAGAGATGAAGTAATAGGTGAATAACCTAGACAAAATCAATAGCCAGAAGTGGAATGCTTGTCATCAAGAAAACCTATCCAATTTGAATCACTATATCTAATCAACTAGGTAGATATCTGAAAATATTCTTGGCAACTTTCTAATGACTATCATGATGGGCATGTGTAAACCTAGATACAAGCCCAGTAGTAAATGAAACGTCAAGCCAAGTATGATTCAAATACATAAGACTCTCAACCATCTGCCTATACAACATAAGATCACAAAGTGGAGTACTACAAGAGGTAGTAAGATTCACTCTAGGCTGAAAAAGAGTAGGACTTGGCTTAGAAACAACCATGCCAAAAAGCTAAAGAATATCAATGGTGTGTTTTTTTTAATTAAATAAATCCCTGTATTTGAATGTGAAATCTATAAACCAAAGAATAAGTGCAAAAGGCAAATATTTTTCATGTGGAACTATGCTAAAAGTGCTTACTAAATAGTCTAAATCTAAGATGAGGAGATTCTTGTGAGAAGCATATCGTCAAAATACAAGACTAAAATAATAATGCCCTCCCTAATATGTTGATTATACATTATGTGATCATAATGGCATGGAATGAAGTCAGTAGAGAGAATAAATCAATCCATTTTCTCATACCAAGCTCAAGGGCCCTGTTTGAGACTATAAAGAGACCTCCTAGGTTGATAAACAAGAGAAAAATTATGAAAAAACCCAAAAGGCTATTCTATATAAATTTCCTCATGCAAGTCTCCATGCAAGAAGTCACTCTTAACATCCATCTAATATACTGGCCAACATTTTGATATATCCAGAGAAAGTATAAAGTAAATAGAATCCATATTTTCAATTGATGAAAAATTATAAGAGTAGTCAATACCTTTAACTTGAGAGAATTCCTTTACAATAAGGCATGCCTTATACTTATCAATGGGTCCATCAACTACATACTTGGTGTAGTAAATCGATTTGCACCTGACCAACTTTCTTCCCTTAGGAAGAGTGACCATATCCTAAGTGTGATTACCCATCAATGAATAATACTCATATATGATTGCATCATCCCACTCATGTATCCCATGACCCTATAAAAAAATACTATAGATCCCCTAAGAATTCTTGACAAAAAGTCTAGTACATGTAGAATGTGCATTATGATGCCAAGTAGTTGGAATATCTTGAATGAAAGGTTTTGAATCATCAACTATAGTATGAGCCCAACTAGGCATAGTGGTAACATCAATGTCAATAAGATCCTCATCCTCTATGACCGCCTTAAGAATATCTTGAATTGTCTCCTCAAAGAATTAATCCTTAAGAGGAGGTGAATAATAAAAGGAAGAAGAAGAAGGCATAGAAGAATATGAAGAGTCATGACATGAAATTCTCATCAAATTTTACATGTGTTCAAAAATGAACATTATGAGTGTTGTGGTCTAAAAGATAATAAGATTTCATGTCCTTGTAATACCCTATAAAGACCAAATTTTTTCTATTCTTATCTAATGATTTCATTTTCTTATTTCATAAAAATGCCCAAACAATGCTCCCAAAGACTCTAAAAAATTATTCATCAGGCTTGGATCCAGACCAAGCCTCTTCCATATTCATATGCTCAAGTATTTGATGTGGTGTGTGGTTCTAAATGTAGTTCACATAGTTAACTACCTCTACCCGTTAGATAAGAGGTAAATACCATGAATGCATTATGTAGTTATCCATCTCTTTCAGAGTTTAATTCTTTCACTCTACTATGTCATTCTGTTATGGAGTATGTACAATAAAATGCTGGTGAATAATACCATGGGATACTAAAAATTAGTGAACTCTGAACTAAAGTACTCCACCACATTATCTATATGAATATTCTTGATGCAAATCGATGAATGTTTATCAACCAAAGCCTTAAATAATTTGAAGTGATCAAATATATCACTCTTATACTTTAGGAAATAAACCCAAGTACACCATGATAAATTATCAATGAAGGTAAGCATATATTTAGCTACATTGAAATATGTATTAGGAAACACCATCAAATCACTATACACAATATCAAGTGGTGAAGAAGCTCTCATAAACACACTCTTAGGAAATAGATCATAATGTTATTTCCATAATGCACAACTAGGGTAGACTCCATCAAGATGTGAAACTATAGGAAGACCCTATACCATACTATGAGTTCTCATCTCCTTCAAATATCTATAGCTTAGGTGTCAAAATCTCTCATATCAAAGTTGACTCTAAAAATCTACATGAAAAATTAAACACACCGATAAATGAGGAGTATGATCAAAACCCTAAAAATAGTAAAGTCAAGAACTTTGACCAATAACACCCTATATAATGAGTGTATGTGTCTCTAACAAAGATCAAACTTTAGCACCCTGTGGTTTGAAAGTCATTGACTTGCCCTGACCAGAATGAAGAATATGATACACTAAAATTAGATTGGTGGTGATGTGTGGAACATATAATCAATCATATATGTAGCCACCATTTAGTTACATGTCACCCTTTCCCCATACCAAAAATGAAGGAAGAATTTCCAACCTCAATGTGATGATATATCCATGGTGGAAAGTGCTCTTACTTCAAGCCATGATTTTATTTCTTGTGATGATATATCCATGGTGGATAATGCTCTTCCTTATATTAAGCCCTAAATATAAGACAAGACTTTTTCAGACCTTAATTGTCTTGTTATAGACATTATACTTGTGTGGATTATTGCTCTTTCAGAGCTTTCACAGAGTTGTATTCCAAAGGACTTTAATGATTTTAGTGATAGTATAAACATTGAGAGTATTGAGAAATCATATGTTCTTATGGACATTCATCTTGTAGATTTAAATCTTTCATTTATAGAGCAGTCTTCTATTTTTATGATTGTTGAGCCTTTCTCTCCTCTTCCTACGGGCATTATTTTAGTGAATGTTCAATGTCCATCTTCTCTAGTTGTTCTCTCCCCTTTATTGTAAGCTTTTTCATTGCCATCTTATATAATTAGTCCTATCAAATCTAATTAGACATTAGCACATTCAAGCATTAACGAGGAGACATTTGAGCATTTTCCAAAGATCTACATCATGATTCCTATCTACAATCCACATGAATGAGAATTTAATAATTTGATAGCTCATGGTTTCTTTCTTTTGAAAGGAAGAGATGGAATTTGTTACATAGGGACCTTCTACAACATTCACCATACTACATTCTATGGATACCTTCTCTCTCTTATTTGTCTAGGCACACATCCTTCATATTTTATAGGATACTGGGATAATTAGTATGTACATGGATACCTCATTAGGCCTCGTTGATGGGACCCAATTTTCTAGCCCACCTAAGCTATGATTAAGTGGGGGTGTTGGAGTCAAGATTTTTAGTCTTACATTCTCTTCTTTGTCTCTCTTTTGGAGGGAAGGATTTTTTTTCCAAAAAGTTTTTTCCTTTTATTTTACTTACATAGAGGTTAAGTGAGTGAGAGGATGACTTTCACTTAGAGTTATACTTGTAGTTCAACTAAGCACCAGTATGAATTATCCTATGAGTTCCATAATGAGTTACACTTAGTCCCATAGTGATTTTTCCTTTGAGTTAACTCCCCTTACTCCTTATTTATATTCCTCTTCACTAGGTTATTACCACGGATCAGATAATTGGTAAGAAAGGTAGTTTAATACAACATGCAATTATTACACATCTTCTTACATATTTATAAATATAATAAGGGTCATTTTTGTATAATTATTTGTTTTCTCACTCTACCACAAGATACCCTGTATCCCTATTATGACATATCATCCTTTTATGACACAATTCTTAGGGTGGGCATCTATATGAAGTGGCATCTATTTTGGTCAGTACTAGGATGTATAGTATAACAATTGTAGTTTCTTGAAATTTTCTTTGATGACTTCAGAACCATTGTTATCATTCTTTAATCTTATATACCCCTTTGAATCAATGGGGAGTTTATTGGGTTGTATGATCCAAAATAACTTTATTTATTTATTTATTTTATTATATTATATTAGTAGGTTAATAATATTTTGTTAGTAAATTGGTTAAATTAGCTTGTTATTAGGTTATTTGGTTCATGGGAATTGGTTCCATCATGTAACCACCAATAAAATATTTATAAGCTTTTAAATTGCTTCTAAATAGCCAACTCGACATAATACAATATAATATTTTCGTCAAATACTTTATTTGGAATGTAATTTCACAATTATTTATCTATTTCCCATAAATTACACAAAATTTAATCCTCCTTTGGATATCAAATTTCTTCCCCACAGGTGTGTTGGATTATCAATTTGGATTTATTTCCATTGATATCATAAACTTTGTCAGATTTCCCCTTTATTGTGTGCAATTAGATTGAGACACATGTCCTCTTCTAATTGAGTTGTGGGATTAAAATCATAGAGTACACTAAAGTTTTGAAATGACATTTCAAATTTCATGTATAAATTTATTTTTCAATCCTAGTTAATAATCCCACTAGTCATAATTCAATCCCCTCTGGTATATCGGATATAAATGTGGTGACATATTATTGAATAAGTTAGAATTTGGGGTGAAATTCCTCATTATCTGTTACTTATATTGTCTAATAAGATCAACAGATGTCATGGTCATTGATTTCCTTGTAGTCATGGGTTAACAAAGTTCAAACAGATGAATTATGAAATCTTTAGATGTAGTGTTTTATCTATTCTACTTAATATATTTTTGGTGTTTGTTTGTTTAACTGCACACAAATAAGATAACTATTTTAGAACATCAATAAACTAAAAATAATTCTATAATAAAACTTGTGGTTCATAAAGAACACATGTAGCAATCATCTAATGGTCATGCTTTCATGAATTTGCAAAGTTATTTTATTTTTGAAAATTGATCACATTGATGTCCATGGATTTGTTAACTTATTAAGTTTACATGATATTTCTAACACATTCATCATCATCAACTATGTGAAAAAATAAGCCAACTCAACATCATAAATTTTTAAAAAAAGTAATGTATATATATTCACTGAACAAGTGAAGCTACTACATTAATACATGTATCCTCTCCAAAAAATTCATGGAGTGCGATTAATATTTTAAAGTGAACTAGGCATCTATGGATGTGTTACTCATTAATTCCATTTTATAGGTTTAAAATAAAATTTGTTTGAATATCTCACCTACTTTTTGACCTACCCACTCATTATTAGGACCACATTGGGAGAGTCACTTTGGAATGTTGAGTAACATGTAATTGAGATTTTTCATTAATATGCTAATAATATTAAAAAGTGGGAAACATCCTCCTATAAAGTATCCTATGAAGTTAACCCCTATAATTTTTCATCCAACTATTTTAAGAGCTGTATTCTAAGAGCAAGTTTTACTATCATTTTTATTTCATAAAGTGTAATTTAGAAAGGTTGTATTTTGTGTGTTCTTGTTTCAGTTAATTTCATAAAAGAAGTATATTTTGAACAAAACATAAGTGAGAAAAGTTTGAATGTATTGGAGGATGTGTTAATTAATAAAAATATTTGATTTTAGTATGTGTTTTAATTTTCTTTATCTATATTTAATTTATTAGTTAACTTAAATATAAATTAATTTAGTAATCGATCATTATATGCTTTCATGATAACTATTCGATGTTTTAAGCAAAATTTAATTGAATGGATTTCAATAGAATTTGTTGCTTATGATTTTATAAATTATATTCAAGATTATTATTATTATTATTATTATTATTATTATTATTATTATTATTATTATTATTATTATTATTATTATTATTATTATTATTATGCATTTGTAAAATAAACAATTATTCATATTATGATGAATTGTAAATTAATAATTATTTTTTGGATTGAAAATCCTTTCAAAATTGTATTAATGATACAATATTATATAGAAGTTATTCATACAAAAAAGTGAATGTTAAAAATATCAAGGAATAAAGTATTAAAGAGTAAAAAGTACTATTATATTGCATCATGATTATTAATATTAATAAAAATATAGCAATGTACATAGTAAAATTTGAGTTTTCTTTTTAACATAAATATTTGGACAATATTAGAATTATATATAATAAATATTATGATAGATTCTTAATTTATAAAATATTATGTAAGATATCATAAATACTTATTAGATTGTTATAAGCTAGTTGTTTAAATTTTCTCTATTGCAGGTGCCTCTTGTTCTAGTTCAAGTGCAGCGTTAGACTTTAAGTAAGAAATTTTTTTTTCAGCTAGTTGTTTAAATTTGCTAATGTTTATCTTTTCAATAGGTAGAGGACCAATTGAATTTCACATGCTAATGTCATGACACAACATACGAGGTTGGTTTATTGATATTTGTTTATATGACATTGTATGTTCATATTGAAAAAGTGTTACCAACTATGAGTACATGTTTATAGTTAATTATTAACATGTTAACTTGTTTAATTTACACTGACTGGTTTAATTGATAAGTTGACATCCATCTCAATAATTACATGAATTGACCATCTTATTTTATAGAGTTTATGCATTGTAGAAGCAGATTCCATATCAAAGATGCTTGCTTTGTGCATAATTTTATGTGCATAAATATTATGTACAAAAGCAAGCATCATTGATATGGAATCTCCTTCTACAATGCATGAACTCTATAGAATAAGATGGCCAATTCATGTAATTATTGAGATGGATGTTAATCCATCCATAATTGTAAAGTCTATAATTTATACTCCCAATCTCTAACATGAGCAACTCCCTTCCCTTAGGGACTTGGTGCAACGTGCCCTTGTTTCATATAAAAAATGGATCTAACCTTGCCAACATCTTACATGTAAATATTGAGAGCTATTTCCTTGATGTAACTTGGAGTGTAAGATGTGTTAGTGCTATCCAACACATAGAGGAGTTTAAATTATGCCTAAAGCATAATGGTTGAAAGCCTGAGGAATTATGTAATCCATATGTCATTATGTTCTACATTTGTTAAGAGGGAAAAAATTAAGGGGGTGTGGAAACCTAAATGATTAATTACTAAAATTATTTATCAATTTTGAGTTTTTTAATACATCTATTTAATTATCAAAATTATTTATAGATTTTTAATTTTGTATTCTAATGCACACTCACATAGTTTTTATTCCTAATTTTCGTGCAAGGAAAAATTATAGTCTATTGATACTTTGCTTGCATTGACATATAATTTCTTGAGACTAAACCTTATGATGAATGCATTTTGATACATTCAACTCATTATTTATTCTCTTCTAGATTTTATACATGGTGAATATATGATTTATTTAATTGATAAAATCATGAACACGTTATAAATTACATGCCATAATCAAATTACATACATTTTATCCCTGATGTCTATATGGGGAATTCTTACATTCAATTGATGCTTGTTTCATTTAATTATAATAGTTTAATACTATACCTAATGATGAATCACTATTAATAAGAAAGGTTTAATTATAGATGTGATCACAAATCTCATTATCAAATTTATGTCTTCACATAAATTATGTTTCATATGTTGTATTTGGACTTTTGAAATTGAAATAAAATATCAAATATGTTATCCCATATTGATTGACATTTTTTATGGCTTCCCCATGCATATATTATTTTTCCATTTTTAGGGAGATCAATTATTCTCATTAGCAATTTAGGGCAACCACCTCTTGTATAGGGCATACCAACGTTTGCAATAAAATCATATATTTGAACTATTTTGAAATGTTATGACACAAAAATAACATTAATAAAAATGATAAATGTCAAGGCAAACCATAATTACTAGGAACTTCTCATGTCTAGAGCAAGTATCTCTTTGTTCCCAAAATAAGAATGTTAAGCATGTTAAAGAAAAATGATTGAGAAAAATAAGGAAAAAGTCATTGAAATGTTAGTACAAAGTATATTAGGAGTTAATTTAGGAGTTTAAATTATTTATTAAAAATAATGGAATAAAAATAATACATTCATTCATGTAGTGATGACATATTGGACACCCACAATCTATTAATATTCTCCATTTGGATAGAAAATGAATATTTATAGCTCATTCTCTCACGTAAGGTTTTCATGTAAAAGACTGCTAATTATGCATAAAATTTAGAGAATAAATCATAAAGGTTCCAGCATATGCTATTTAGTATTTCAAAAAATATAAATTTAGATGATCCATCTTTAAATGCCTTTAGGAAACTTTTGACTGATCAAATTTTGAATCATTACATAAGTGAAAAATAGTGTTTTCATATGTTGTAAAGAACTCCCTACTCAGTTTGTGTATCTAATTATTTTTTTCATTAAATGTTGGATAAAATATTATATGTTGTGTATATATGATTTTGACCATTTTGAAGAAGCAAATGATGCTTCAATTTTTATATTCATGAACAACAGGTGTACACACTATATAATCGGTTTCATAAATGTAACTACACTAACCAATTGATCGAGACGCTACTTGAACAACTAACAAAACAATCTAAAATGAATGTAATATCATGATAATGGAAATGCTAACATTCCTCCCTTTTTTACATTATTTTTACAAATTTACACTCATGATAAATCAAATTTCACCTTGCCAAGTGACTTGGTAAGTATATTTACTATTTATGAATCTATTGGGTAGTACTTGAGATGAATGTGGTGGTTCATAACTTGTTCTTGAATATATTGGAACTGAACCTCAATGTGTTTTTTCCTTTAATGGAATACTATTTTTTTAACAAGCTTTAACACACCCTAATTGTCATAGAAAAGAATGAGTGTTAGATCTTTTAGATTGTTTGTGTTAGATAGAATAACATGTAACCAAATTGCTTTACACATAGCTCCTTGTATGACAGAATATGATGACTATATGAATGAAAAAGTAACTACATATTGCTTCTTACTAATCTAATAAATTGGTCAAGATCCAAGGTGAAATATATATAACCTGCAATTGATTTCATGTCATCAACAAATCCAACATAATCTGAGTCTATTTAACCCTACAAGAATATATGTGATTCCTTCTTGTATTCTAGATCATAATCTGCTTTACCTCAAACATATCTTAAAACATGCATTGTAGCAACCTAATGACACTTCTTTGTCTCTTATTTTAATCTCAAAAGATAGTTCACAGCAAATCATATGTATGGTCTAGTATATGCCAAGTAAATGAGACTCCGAACAAGCTACCTATAGTGAGTTTCATCTACTTGAAGTGAATCTTGAAATTAGGATAGTTGAAAACCTTTATCCATCAGAGTTGACATTGGTTTACAATCTGTCATACTATATTTCTTAAGGAGCCTTTTGGCATATTTCATCTATGAGATAAAAATATGATTCTTCTTTGGCTATATCTCTAAGCCAAGACAATAATGAATTAGCCCCAATTTTTTCATGTCTAAGGATTTTCTTCAAGTCGTTCTTTACATCTTCAATGAGATTAACTTAACTTCTTATGATCACAAGATCATCCACATACAAAACTAAAATGACAATATTTGTGTCTGCCTTCTTGATATACAAATTTATTTTTGAAGGGATATGAATGAATCCATGCTATAATAGATGATCATCTATCATAATGTACCATTTCCTTGGTGCTTGATTAAGTCCATAAAGTGACTTAATTAGATGTCAAACCTTTTGTGGTTCTTTTCATCAATTAAGACTTTTGAATAGGTCATGTACACTTCTTCTAAAGGAGATCACCATTGAAAAATGTAATTTTAACATCCATCTAATGAATCTTCCATTCCATTTTTGATATGAGTGTGTAAATAACTTTGATGGTCTTGATATTAGTAGTGGGTACAAAGGTCTCCTCATAATGAATTCCTTCTTGTTGAGCATAACCCTTTATAACAATCTTCCATCCCATTTTTATGAGGGTATGGTATTTGGAATTTAGGTCTTCTTTCATTGAGATTGACATAAATCCTCATGAACTAGCTCTTGTTTGGTATTGTCAACTATTAAACTGATTAGTGTGAGAATAACTTCATTTATTGCCTGTCTTTTTGTCCAAACTCCTAATGAACTATCTCAATTAGAGTTCAAGTGTGACTCCCTAATGGTGATATCTACCCATTTTGGATGTTGATGCTACTACTAATTTGATGAATAATTATCTTCTAGATTTGTAAGATCAATGAACAATTATCCTTATATCCCACCTTATTTGTAAAAATATTCTTAATTCTCATCATCTAACTATGGGAACAGACTATGAGAGGTGGTATGTTTTGACTCCTATGAGAATGAGTCAAATAATGACTCATCACATACCAAATCTTAAATTTCATATATATCATGTGTCTCAGGATTTATGAGATGATATGCTTTTGAGGTAGTATTATACCTAATACAATGCATTAGAGTGTCTTTAATTCGATCTTCTTCCTCTTTTTTGTAGGGACATGCATATAAGTTGCACATCTAAATACTCTAAGATGAGAGATCAAAGGTTTATGACTACTTCATACCTATTCTAGTGTATCATCTTGAAATATTTTTGTAGCCAGCCTGTTAAGAAGATATATGACTATCTAAATTATTTTTATCCGAAATGGAACATCCAACTTCGAAGTGGAAAATATGCAATGAACCATCTCCATGACTGAATGATTGTGTCATTATATAATTCCATTCTTTTGGGGTGTATAGAGAGCAGTCATGTAATATTTGATGCCAAGTTGTTTTTTTAAAATGTCTATAATTGGTTTGGTGTGAATTCCCCCCCTCGATCTAAGTGGAGGAGTCAAAGAAGCCTCCTTGACTGGTTGAAAACAAGCTGGTAAAAGACCTTAAAATGAGTAAAGAATTAACTCTTCTTATTCAAAAAGAACACCCATGTCTTGAAAGAGAAATCATCAATGAAAATTCAAAGTATTTGAATCCTTTGAAATAATCAAGCAAGGTTCTGCATAGATTGGTATGTGTGACATCAAGATGATCTTTGGGTTGTGAGGAACTTGACTCAAATGGAACCATGTGTTTTTTGTCAGCAAGGCATCCAGGGCTTATAAAGAAAAGATGGGATAGCTGAGGAAGTCTAGAGACTATGGCCTTAGAGCTGAGCTAGTATAAAGAACCAATAAAAACGTGCCCATATTGATAATGCCATAGTGAAATACAATTTTCCATAGAGGTGAAAAGATCAACAATGTTAGACGAAATTGCATCTAATGCAAATAATGGATCCTTAAAAAAATCTCTGGTAATGACCTTACC
Organism: Torreya grandis; assembly: GCA_037957365.1. Lineage (NCBI taxonomy): Eukaryota > Viridiplantae > Streptophyta > Pinopsida > Cupressales > Taxaceae > Torreya > Torreya grandis. The sequence goes on along the minus strand of JARHVA010008552.1, from coordinate 423,158 downwards.
TTCCAATGAGACGAGATAGGATTTTTTACCATTTTTTATCATGAACTCTACCTTAACATTAAGATTCAAGAGTTGACTTATAGATAAGATATTTGTTGTCGATCTAGGTACATATAGTACTTTTGTGAGAGTATAGGTTCACATCCTCAGAGGAATGGTGATAGTTCCAATTCCTTCAACAACATACTCTTTATCATATACAATTTGAAACAGATCTCTAGTGAGTTAATCTATTTTTGAATTAAAGAGTTCCGTTCTTTTTTGCATATTCCTGTTAGTGCCAGATTCGATCAACCAAACTTTATGCATTTGTCACCATGTTGGGGAGAAAATAACTACGCCCTTACATGCACCATTATATTTTCATTTTATAGGTACCTCATCTTCATATTCATCATCATGATGATGTTGTGTTGCTACATGTTCACATTGCTTCTATCAGTGAGGATGTCTTTTTAACTTATATGAATCATCCCTATTAGATGTGCACTCTTGACTAGGTGAGCCTTGTGTCAAGGCATTATACTAGTAGCTATTAGTGTCATGGGAATTGGTACAATAAATATGACACCATATTTTTTCCTTCTCAGATTTATTCTATTCTTTTGACTACTTTGGTGGTCCTTTCAAGAAATTTGGACCACGTTGCTTTTAAATTAAGGCTTTATCCTCAAACTCATCTTGCACGAACTGGATGACTTCTTCTTGTTCAAGCAAATTCACTAGTTCTTCAAAAGACACTGCTTGATTTTTTGGTGTTTAGTGTCATGATGAATGTGCAAAATTGAGAGTGGAGATCTCTCAATGTGATTAGAACCAATAGCTTGTCCTCAACTTTCTCACCATGTTTCCTACTGAGAATATGAAGCTTGAACTAAAGATTGAGAGTATTCATTTGGATCTTTACCTTGTAAATGGTGGACAAAATGTCCTAAGCCTCTTTCGACATTGATGCATCCCAAATATGAAGTTGAACCTCATCGATGACATTGAGTGTGATCAACATCAGGCCTTTTGCATTTGACTTGTTTTATTTTATTCTCTCATCAACTCGAGCAAGATAGATCACCACACCAATGATAATGCTAGATAATTATTTAAATTGAATAATTATTCGCATCTTCATCTTCCATGCGAAGAAACTTGGCCCTTTGAAAAGTTGGACAAGTGTAGTTTGGGTGTGGACATTTTTTGTTTTTAACTTTTGAAAAATTTCACAAAGCTGACAAACTAGTATTTATGGCTTCGAAATTATGTATTAAAAGAATGTACCTTAGTGAAAGCACCTTCTTTTGTTTGCTCGGTGGAAAACCCACATGTATCTCTTCCATGTACGATTGGCCGTCCTCTGCTTCTGCTTTGCCACTTCATATTTCCTTCTCTACGTCTTGCAATAATGTGCTAATGTCTACATCTTCAAACAAAGTGCTAATGTATCAGATGCTCATCTCACTAACAGGTCTGATTCAGATTAATAGTCAGGTGGCCGATCTGAACGTGACGAGCACCCTTGAGGATGTGCAGGAGGTACGGGAAGCTAAAACCTTTATCCGGTTCCTAGGCTGCTATACGATAGATACCAAAATATATAGTCTGGATTAATCTTCTTCTGGATTATCGATTTGCACTATGTTTCATTCCTACTAGCATTGGATCAGTGAAGAATCACTTCAGGGGGTGGGATATCACAAGAATCAAACTTGGGATCATCTTCCCACGTCTCAAACATCACTGCACAGGCTTCTTCTTCCACGCTGACTGACTGCACGCTTTGATTGCCTCTCCACACTGACTATACATGTCTCAGGCTTGGTATGCTCTAATACCAGATAAAGGCAAATGAAATGTTTGATTATCTGCCAGCGCTTCTTCACTAGCTCCATGCTTTGACTGCCCTTTGTTCCTGCTATGCTGCACATGTCGCCATCCTCTGCTCACTTCTACGACTGTCACAGTCTCCATGCATCGATTCTTCCACAACTTTGTTCTGTGTTGATCAGGCTTTTTTAGCTCTGATACCAGATGAAGGAGCAAATGATGGTTCGATGTTTTTAGCTCTTATATAAAATGTAGAATCGGTTTCATAACTGTAACTACCCTAACGACCTGATCTGTACGCTACCTGACCGAGTAACAAAATAAACTAAAATTAATGTAATACTATACTAACGGCTATGGTAACACATTTCACTTTTAACATTAGTCTTAATTGATGCAAGGAACAACCCTCTTTTAGAAGAAACAAAGTGTGTGTCTCATAGAAAACATTGTCGCATTAAATGAGAGTGAAAACAAATAAGTATCGGTTATTCTTCTCATATACCATTTATTATTTTTTATTCCTTTTAAATATTATTTTGTTTATACATCGTTAAGCAAGAACAAAATTGTTCATAAATATTGATGAATGCTTTTTGAGGCTTTCCCTGAACATAGGTGCGAATAAATTGTTTCAGTATCTAATATTCTAATTATTGAATTGGGCCATTGTTCTCCAGTACAATCTATTATAATTTATGCAACTATATCATGTGGTTAATACTTTGATATAGTTTTAACGCTATTTTAGCATTGCACAATTTTTTTTAGGTCAAAAATTATTTTTATTTAAGCCAAGTAACTTTACAAAATTTCTTGTTGAATATAATTGTATTTGATAATGTTTTGAATTGATACATTTTCATTTTAAAAAAATAAAGACTCATTTCATTATTCAACACATTTACATGTAACAAATATTTTTGATTCAATATATTATAAAGAGATCTCAAAATCATTGAATATGTGAATTACATCTATTACTGCAGAACATACCAAAGATGAAAATTTTAGAGATTATCATGAAAACTAATCAGAGACCAAAATTATTTTTTCAAAAGTCTAACAAGTTATGCATAATGCCAAATTTTGGGTATCTCATCATCTCATTCAGTTATTTTTCATCATGATGCCCTTCTTCATGACATAATTTTAATAACAATTCCCTTATAATAGTGAAATGTTTGAATTTTTTAAAATTATTCATTAATTTTAATACACTCATAGACATTACACCACACAACTCCCCACCATGCTTTTGGTTGCCATTATAGGGAATCAATCGCACTATGCCACACATTACTAGACTCATCATAGACACTGCAATCACTCCTTTATTCTCTTTTCCTTTTTTTGAAGTGTTGTAAGTTTTTTAGTTTCTCCAATAATTATATATTTGGTCCTTTAATACTATTAGAAAAGTCACTCTGCTATTCTGCAACAACCTTAAAACGTCCCTTGATGTTTCTTTTTTTCGTATAATCTAACCTCCCACTTTTTGTAAAACCCTAAACTCTTTGATTATTAATAAAAAGAATGGCCACTTGGGCTTGGGTAAAAATTTGGAAGAATAGCAAGGTCATGCCTTGCCTCAAGCATGAAAGAAGGCTCAATCCAAATTCCTCATATGGTCATTGCCATGGATCATTGCCTAAAATGGTAAATCTCTCATAATCTATTTTCCATTTCTATGCTTTGGTTATTTTTTTGGTTTTGGAAATGGAAGTTTTTTGTTTTATGGAGTACTTTTGTGAGAAAGGTTTTCACAACCTAATTCTAATAGATTATAGAAAAATCCATTTCAAAGAGTCATTGTTTCAAGAAGACTGTGATGCTAGTCAGGATTGTAGATTGTTTCTTCTGTCCATGAGGACCACTAACATTGACTTTATGTTTGATATTTAGATGGCCCCCATTGAATTATAGACTGATTTAAAAATCTTGATTTGTTGGGTGTGACTAGGGGATCAACTCGTCTTATGGACTTGTCATGTTTTGGTCATCTTTTGGAGGTCATCGATCTTATATACTTAGATCTAAAGGCAAGGGAGAGCTAGAACCATTACAGTATGTCTTCCATTAATTTATGCTCTTTAGACCTAGGTAATATTTTTAGACTTATTGCTTTAGGTAAATTAGTTGGAATAAGTTTTAGTTTTTGGAAGTGTTTCTTAGAGACCTAGACCTCTCTATTAACTAGTTCAGGATGGTCCCCACATGAGTTATCATTTTACTATTTATTGGGTTCTAATGGATTGTATCTTGAGTTTGAGTCCTTAATCTCTTACTTATTTAGTCTAAGCTAGTTTTCGATCTAGCTAAAACTAGCGCTAGTTAAAATTATAGAATGTTGGGTCCCCTGAAGGGCCTCTTTCTATGCCCAAGATGGGTTTGGAAGTAGGAAAATTCTTGTTTGTTCTAATTTTAGGGCCTATTTTGGACCCTCTTGGTTAGTACGGTCCTTTTTCTTTTATTTTTTTAGTGCTCTATTGAAATCCTATTAGACGTTCTTATATACATCATAATCTACTCTTACTGGTACCTCCGTTTTAGATGCACCATCTTATTTTGGTTATTTTTATCCCACTACATGTCCCCAATTATTTTTTCATTGAGGATGTCTTTTTTATTTATGTGAATCATATCCACTAGATGTTCCCCTCTTGACTAGATGTGCCTTGTGTCAAGGCATTATATCAACAATGATCAGTGTCATGCATATTGGTCTGGTAAATATAACACCATCATTTTGCATGCTAATATTTTCTTATTTTTTGTGACTACCTTGGTGGTCTTTTATGGAACTTTAGACCACATTTCTTGGAAATTAATGCTTTGTATTTGAACTCATCTTGCACAGTCTAGTTGGATTCTTCATGTTGGAATAGATTCACTAGTTCTTCAAAAGATACTGCTTACATTGTAATGTTTAGTGTCATAATGAATGTGCAACATTGAAAAGGGAGAGCTAATAATGTGATCAAAACCAATAGCTTGTCCTCTATCATTTCTCAAAGTGCAACTAGTTTTGATAAAATTTCTACCACCTGAATATTATAACTCAATTTTCTCACTATATTTCATATTGAGAGTATGAAGCTTCGAATAAAAATAGATGATGTTTGTTTGTTTCTTAACCTCATAGATAGTTGATTGAATATCTTAAGCCTCCTTTGATGTTGATGCATATTGAAGGTGTGGTTGAATGTCATCGGTGACACTGAGTGTGATCAATGTTAGGGCTTTGGCATTAGACTTATCATATTTTATTTGCTCATTGGCTCTATTAGGATGGGTCATTATACCAATGTGAATGCCCCATCATTCTTTGAATTGAATAATCTTGCACATCTTTGTCTTCCATGTGAAAAAATGTATCCCTTTGAGAAATTGGGCATCGAAAAAGAGTACTTTTATTATAGACATTGTCTTCACTTATTTATTCAATATTTCACAAATCTAAGAAAACAATATTTTATTACTTCAAAAATTTTGTATGTAGAAACAAGTGTGCCCTTTTTTAAGGATGAAAAGTGGCACAAAAGTGGGCTTGATATTTTTTGTGTAGTTAGACATGGATGCTTATGGAGAAGTTTCTCTTCACATTTATCATCTACATTGTACCCTTCATGGATCTTTGTGCAAATTTTCTATGTGTGGTACAAGTATTTACATAGAATTTAGAAGCTGGTAGATAATAATATTGCTTTAATGACATTCTCCAATGGTGTTATGGAGTATCATCTACTTTTATATGTTGATTCACCACTCCACACTTCTTTTGATGCCTATGATTCTACTCTCTAATGTTATTATAGTTTTTTGAATTGAGTATCTACCAATAAAATGCACTTTTAGGGGGCCAAACACCAACAAATATGGTACTTGAGAACACAGAGTCATGGACATAACACAAAAATGTTGAAATAGTAAAACAGGCTCTCATGTAGAATATTTATAGGTCTTCAATGTCATTGATAGAGGAAATGGATTTGAATTTCAAAAGGGTTCACTCTTCTTCTAGAATGTTTTTTTGTGGACTATATATCATTCTCCATAGGTTTGTATACACACAATATTTTCAAATTTAATCAAATACTGATGCTTTTTATCTTGTAGGAACCTATCATATTTCAATCTCTTTGAGTGCATGCCTTAAATGGTACACTAGGAAAGTAGTGGGTAGACCACTATTGTTTCTCAAGATTATTATCCCTTATTACCACTTGCTATAATGTAACCATCTCCTAAAAACAATCTTATAAGTTTTTCCTCCTCTTTGGCATCCTCCTCTAGTCATTTTCCACCTTCATTATCCGTTACCTAGCCTAAAATCCTTTTTGATGGTTTACATTACACTATCATACCCATAATCCTTGTACTCTAATTGATAAAACTTATTTATGGTCTAAGTCTAACCTAGGTCGACCTAGATTGACACCTAATTTATTTTTGTCAATAATGATACAAATTTGATTGTGTCAACCTTATCGGCCTAAACTTTTAGAAAAGACTAGGGTTAGATATGCTTATATAAGCACATCCATTTTGTCATTTCTAAGAAAATATAATAAGAAGAGATATATATTTCTTATCCACTTGTCTACCATTCTACATGAGGAACATAGCTTAGAGTTTCATACTTTCTTTGGAGATACAAGTCTTATCTTGTGAAGAAATATTTTGGATGCATTGATAGGTTATGTAGCCTAGAGCTGGTTTATCTTTATCATCTTTATATACTATAATAACCTCTTATGAATCACCTTATCCAAGGGAGAGATTGAGGCTTAGTGGGTTTATCTTTAAAGGTAAGTATTTTGAACTTTATTTCTCCTTTCTAAGAGTATATAGATATTCATTTGTACTTCTCTCCTTCTAATTAACACATGACCCTTTCCTATAAGAGTAAAAAATGAGATGTATAAAGGATAAAAACCTTTCGAATGTGTATTACATATTAAAAAATGCATCAAATATATTTCATCCTTTCAACTATGTTGTAGAAAGATTACAAGCCTAACAAGTTGAGTCAAATATGTGTTTTTACTAGAAGGATGGAATTTGTAGCATAAGGTGTAATAAAACCATGTGCTATGTGTTGGTTCCTAGTTGTACAACTCATGCAACTCAGCCTTGCACACTTGAGAGATTGGCAAGCAATGATGGAAAACCTGCTAATATGTCATTATAGTCAAGGGAGGATTTGGCATCAGGATTAGACCAAAAGGCATAAAATGATTGAGAAGCACCTACATAGGGTATGGTTAACTCCATGCTAATTTTGGCTCTACCTAAGTGAAGGTGAGAGAACCTATAAGGTAGCTTGCTTACATGGAGAGATTTTACATTTTAATCTCTATGGGGATTCTTAGCACAAAGGAAAAAACTGACCAAAGCATAACCATGTTTGGACACTTCACCTATTAAGGGTTATCACACAAAATGTAAAAATGCTTTATGTCATACACAAGCTGCTAAAGACAGATGAATGGATGACTGTAATCTTCATTTTTATAAAATATTCAATGACATGGGCTAAATATAGAATTGTAAAACTAGGATTTCAAGCACAAAATGCAAACACATTTCAAATATGTAAGGTCTTATATGTCTGCAAAGCAAATAACACTTATGGTATACAAAGGTTGTGTTAAATGTAGGGTAGGATAGTTTGTTAGTTATAAAAAAGGGTGGTGGTGTGATAGTGGTTTTCAAATAGTAGGGTTTCCTTCAACATACATGACATCAGCTATTACAAAGATGTAGGAAAATTAAAATGTAATCCATGGAAACTACAAGGAGAAATTTGCATCCATTGGTGCCAATTCAATGTAAATGCCTAAATGATCCTTGAAACCCTAGAACATACATTGAAAATAAAATCATAGAAACTTTCTCCTGTTAAATCTATGAACCTAAGGTACCCAAAAAATGTATTAAACATAATTTTTATGTAAAAAGGGGCTTATAACACATATTTATGCCCAATATTATAACGATTAGTGAACACAAATCTAGATATCCAATCAGCACAACATGTAAAATATCTCATCATATTTCATTAATAGGTTACAATAGAAAACCATGTTATTTTCCATTAACTTGAAATAAAATCTTGCATACATTAATGTTTCAAAATGCTACCATGGGGATAAACATGGAATATTTGCTCCATGTTGGACAAGGAAGACATTTAGAAATACTCTCAGAGCTTTTTAATGGTTGTATAAGATGCAACCACCTTAGCAAGAAAGGCAAAACACACACACAACAGTGATCCCAAAATTTGGAAGAGCCTATACTTAAAGAATAACAAATATCAATAACAACCAACAACCCTTGAATATAAGACAATCCTTTTATTTATACATTTTTCAAACCTTCAAATCTGATAATGAGATTTGTAATCTCAAAAAATGTAAAACACCCCATCCAAATCAACCAAAATGCTTTTGATTAGAAAAAGCACTTCACCACACCTAGAATCTTCATGTATTTGTATGAAAAATGATTGTTTCAACTTTCTCTACAAGCAGTAATGGAGATTTGAAACAAACTTTCTAATGTCTTGGCTAGAGATGCTTCCAAATGATCTAGAAAAAGAATATTTATTTGAAGAGGCAAACAAAACCTTTTATCACTCATTTGCACAATTGGAACCTCCTAGATATCTTTCCTTTCTCTTAGCATACCATGCAACAACCTCCTCTTGCAATGATTTCATAGGAATATTCCAGATCTATGGTTGTTTGGGTAATCTTTCCTTGGAATGGTCCACCTAGATCTTGTAAACTTGTAATATCCTTCCATGGAGTAAATTGGACAAGCAACACAAATAAAAATACAATAACTTAGATTTATTTCACCCTTTTAAATTTTTTGGATCCAAACTTGTATTTTCACATTTTGTAACTTGTAATTTTTCTTTTTCAAAATTTTCCTTTTGCACTCCTCAACCTTTACATTTGTTTTTTACAAATCTAGTTTTTTTTAGTTTCCTCCATATTTCATTTGATACAACAATGTAATATTTTTTGAGCAACCATGGGATATGAAAACACCATATGTCATTATGTCACATTGTAAATCTAGGCATTCAGGCCATGGAGACCTTTTGCACCTTCCCCTCTAAAAGGCAAGTGAGGCAATCTTCTGAAATGGATTGGTGCTTATAAAACCCTGAGCATCTTTCATGTGTCCAACTTAGATGCTATCTATGACTCTTGGCCAAATTTTTATCTTTGCACCATCTATCTTGATATGGGTAAGGGTGCAAGATCTTTTTGATCCTTGAAAATGCACTCATTGCATGTAAAAGGAAATGAACAAGTCATTACCTTGTAAATTGATGAATTTGACCTAGGCATTTTCATGGGATAAAGTCTTAGGAGTCCCTTGAGATAACCATGTGTCTTTTATTTGACTCATCAGGTAATTATTCACCTCGGTCATAAAAACACATTAAAGGTTCAACACGGTAATTTGATCCAAGGTCCCAAAATACTTCTCCTTCGAGCACAAGGTAGTAATTCAATGTATGCAAAGAGACTTGGATACATTTCTATCTTTTCACAATGAATCTTCCCACCATGAAACTTGTTATTTCAAAGCATAGAATGAATGTTAAATCATTAGTATATCTTATAAAATCAAACTTAAGCTCATGAAGTGTACTCAATAGATCTTGAATTCAATTCACTATATCCAATCAAGAGGTGTGATGAAGAAAATCCCATCTTATTATAATTCATGTGAATGCATGCCATTAGTTAATTTAGTCCTGATGTATGAGAAAGGACCACATGATAGTTTGAAAGGCTTCCAGGCTTAGACCTTACTGATCTTTCGAGAGGGCATGTGGGTCGTTGATCTATTTATAAATCCTCAAGATGATAACACTTTTCATACTCAAGGGAATCCTTTGGTCTTTGACATTTCAACATCATCTTTAATCCATTACATCTGGTTGGGAATGAGCAAATGCACTCTATCGGATCATGATCCAAGGGGTGGATTTTTATTGGGTACAACCCTTTTCTATCCTAAAGGATATGCCACTTGGCATCCCCATGGCCTTCTTGTGTAACTTATAGATAATCTTTACTAGTTTGAACACAATTATGTCATGTGTAATTATCTCACTTGATCTTGAGTCCCATTGAATTTTTAACTACTACCTCACATGATAAGATCTCTAAAACATGATCAAACAATAAACCATGCTCTGTGAACTTGACACTTGTCATGCCTACACGTTTCCTAGGTTATTTTGACTATTAAACTTTGATCATACACTATTAGGTCATCATGATCCATGTAAACACATTTCATTAGATCTACTTCCATTTAAAAATAAATGCCTATTTCAAAGGGTCTAAAATTTATGCTTATGTGAACATTTTTTGAATATTTGATTCCCAATGGCTAGTCCCTATATCTTAAAGTTGTCATCCATGTGCCTTTCAAAAGATGTCCCCAAGATTTCACCTTTGCCATTCACAAATTTCTTCAGGGAATTTGTTCTACAATAATATTCCAAAAGGAAATAGGACTTCTTCTCCACAACAACTTTGTCAAAAGTACCCTTCAACCATTGAACATACCCATTAGATGTTTTGTCAAGGGCATCTACCTTATAGAATACCCTTTGGCCTTTAGGAATGACCCTTTAGATCTCTTAAAAGTGCCCTTCAAAATTATTGAAAGTGTCCTTCACCCTCCAGACTATCATCTTCAAACATTTTTTAAACACTTTGACCAAAATGAGTAAGTCTTTAGATTTATTTTTGGATTTTTATGTGGGCAAGATGCTCGAAGGGCAAGTGACCTTCAGATTTTTTGTCATGGATAATTTTTTTGAAGCAATGGAAATACCCTAAAATATTATGGCCTTAAGATAATTTATGTGAATACTTTTTTAGAAAGACTCTAAGGATTTTGTACCAAGAACAGACCAAATTAACATGAGGAAATACCTAATGCAAAGTCCATGAAAGAAATACACTAGGTAAAGACCAATTTAAATCACCTAGCCTCTTAGACATTAACTTGACATTTTGAAAACAACGCTTTGAAATAGTACTTGGGTTAATGACTTAGACATTAGTACTCAACTTAGGCTGAACTTAAGCATTTTCAATGATAAAGGTCCAATTGCTTCAATGAAATTTTGGGCACTAACACTAGTTCTCACCTAGGGATGAAGACCCCATGTAGGTGTGAAAAGAACCAAAGAACACAATACCAGATGTCAATCCATTGGGCTATAGAATCTAGAATAAGCAATTTTCAACAAACATGAAGGCTCAACAAAACATGAAACATGTAACAAAAACAAATTAGGAGGATTTAAAAATGAACACACATGACAAAACATGAAATGAAATTATACAAACAAGACCCAAATTAAATGGGAAACAAAGTAAAAAAACACTATACAATATGGTATCTAGATTATGAACTCATTTAGGGAAGTGCTTTAGATGCCTGCCATTGATTAGTAGTTCTAGTATCTCACCATCCAAGTCTCTCAAGAATAAAGTGTGTTCCCCAATATGATAGTCAATGAAATAGGTACCCATCCACAAGGAAATAAATTGATGATTCTTACCTTTCTCCTCATGCCTACTATACCAAAGTATAGCTAGATCACATACTTGAAATGTTCTTGGAGTGACATTTTTATCAAATATTTTCTATAACTTCTACTTGAATTTGAGGTGTCTTTCATGAGCTTGTCTTCAAATTTCATCGAGCTCAATAATCTGGTTAACCCTACTTTCATAGTGGTTTCTTTGTTCATCATCTTCTAGTTTTTGCATGATATGATAGGTTGCAATTGTAAATTCATATGTAAAATTTCTTGATTTTCATAAACAAGCTCAAAATAGATTCCGTCTATGGCTCTCTTAGGTTTAATCATATCAACCCATAAGTTAAACTTTAGATATTCACCCCACCTCTTATTATTTTCTTCTAAATTTCCTCTAATAATCTTGAACAAGTTCTTATTACTTGATTCTATTTTCCCATTCTCTTGACGATTGTAGTTAGAAGCATAAGTTAGTTCAATCCCATATTCTTCGCACAATGCCACTAAAGGTTTGGCTTTGAATCTCATGGCATTATCAATAATTATCTTAATAGGCACACTAAATCTACAAATAATCCAATTTACAAAAAATCCATGACTACTTGTTTCATTCTCTTTGTAGGGATTGTTACAACCCATTTGGTGAAGTAATCACTTTCAACTAGTATAGATCTATACCCAACATTTGATGAATCAATGATTTCTCTAATGAAATCCATTCCCCATTGTTTGGATGGGCCTATAATCATCACATATTGCAAAGGAAGAAAACTAGAAGTTTTCATCCTCCCAGCAAAGCATTGACCTTTCTCACACCTTATGACTATTTGAGTAACATTCTTAAACAATGATGGCCACCAATAACCAACTCTAAGAATTTTATGAGCCATAACTTAAGGTACAAAATTGCGACCACACACTCCACTATGGAAATCTTCAATTAGGACTTCAGTCTACTCTTATAGCACATATCTTAGGAGAACCCCATTTGGATTCTTTCATGTAACTCCATTTTTAGTCAAGAGGTATTTTTTAGAGGCTAGTTTGAGAGTTCTCCTTTGATTCTTATTTATGTCAGGGGACAATTAACATTTTTCAAGTAGTAAACAATATCCTTATACCATGGAAATGTATTAAATTGATTCAAGGAATCATCAACATTAAAAAAAATGGTTTTTACCTAAATAACTTGCAAATTAGTGTCATTCATAAGCATGGCTAGACTCATCTCTCTTACTAACTTAGTTGTCCGGATATAAATATCATACTCTTGTAACTTCTTGACCCCCACCTTCACCTCTTAATGGATAATTCAATCTAAGTTAAAATGTCCTTCACCATGGTGTGTGTGACATAGGCAAAAAAATTTGATCTCAGAATATAACACCTAAACATTTCAACAACCTTTAAAAAAGCAAAGGCTTATTTCTCCATAATAGTGTATTTTAGTTCAAGACCTTGCATAACTTTGCTAAATAAATCTATGGTATACTCATGACTATCTTCATTCTTTTTCAATAAAATAGTAGCATCAATATCACATGATGCAAAAGAGAATACTTGAAATGACCTTATGTAATCAAAACTAGCCAAGACAAGAGAAAACTTTAAATCTCCATTGATGTCATTGAATACTTTCACATCCTTCTCCTCCCATTTGATAGTTTGGTCCTTCTTTAAAAATGAATTAATAGGCAAAGTAATCTATTCAAAATTAGACACAAACCTCTTTACAAAGTTAATTTGTCCAAATAAAGACTAAATTTTTTCTTGGACAGCGAGACAGACACTTTATCAATGGATTCGACTCTTTTGGTATTAATCATGATACCCTCATTGGACACTCTATGCCCTAGAAACTTAGCATTTTGTACTTTAAATTTGAACTTCTTGGGATTAAGTGAAATTCCAAATTCCCTACTCCTGATCAACACCTTTTCCAGATGCTCCAAATGCTCTTCTCTTGTTTTGGAGTACATACTGATATCATCCTAATATAAAATAATAAACTTGTTAATTCTCCTTCCATAGTCAATGTCTATAGCCTACTAGAATTTTATACCAACATACACCAACTCGAAAGGCATCCATATATATACATATGTGCTCTAGGGCATGGTGAATGTAGTCTTGGACCTCTCAAATTCTTTCACCATAACCTGATTGTAACATAAGAAGCCAACCAATGTGGACAATGTTTATGATCTTGTAACACTATGTAGTAGGTTTTCCATATTGGACAATGGAAAATTATCATTCAAAGAAGCTTTGATTATATTCCAAAAATCCATAAACAAGTGGATATTACCAATCTTCTTCTATATAGGGACTAAATTTGTAACCCATGATAAATACCAGATGGACTGAATGATACCACCATTCCTTATCTACCAGGCTACCAGGCTACAATGGGATGATATTCTGGAGCAAATCTTCCCTTTATGCTTTCAACTCAAAATAACACCATGCTAAGAAATCTTTGTACTTCCTTAGTCCCTGCATATATGCTTTCTTCTCATTTACACTTAAGTGACTGCCTAGCCAAACCTTCCTTGGATTCTCATGAAAACCCAAATTACACTCAATTACATCTTTTGAAGTGAATGAGTCTCTCAACTTGATTCTACCAGCTCCATGAAAAGACACCTCCAAATTGACTATTCCTCTTGGGATAGTGTTTGTATTAGATTGAATGATGTCTTTTCCAAACAAGGTCTCCTTCCTATCACTGACTTGAATGATAGATTCCATGTCTATGATCTGATCATAGAACCTAGTCACATAGTTTATAAACCTCTTAATCTGTTCATCATCATCAATGACCTTCCAATGAATAACATTATCTGGGATTTAAGGCCTAACGTGTACCTCCACCTAATACCGACAATGAGGGCTCATATTTGCAATGTTAAATTGAGCACCTAGCCCAGCAAGTCTGCCAACCTCTTGGTTGAAACTTCTATCATGATAAAAAATATTGAATGCATCAATGAACTCCAAAAACTCTCAAACAACATTCTAATACTATTTTAACCTTTTATTTTTCATGGAAAAATAATTGTGGACTTGCTCTATTACTAACTCATAATCATCTTTAACAATCAACCACTTGATTCCATATTTAAGCGAAATTCGTAGACCAAGCAAGAGTGCCTCATAATCAGTAGTATTATTAGTACAATTGAGTAGGTTGAGATGAATTTTTATACTTAACAATAGTCTACAAGGGTGGATTTTTCTTAACCTCATTTGCACCCTTAAGGATGCTAGACAATATAGGCATTTTATTGCTCCTAAAAGAAGCACCTCTAGGATTAGTAGGTTGGGTTACAAGTGCCATCCTAAAAGCTTCTTGGACTACTTCATAATAAAAAACTGAAAAGGTGTAATATAAATACAATATTAAACCCACTCAATATTCATCTTTCAAGCACCTCTCAAGCTTACACTACACTATTAAAAATCAATCGCACACCTAAAATATTATTCCCTATTCATTCATTTTTCCAAATTAGTCATATGATCAATCATATAGAAGATTGAAACATTCATATCTTGTTATGTATATACAAAGTTACAAGATATATCAATTCAATCATTAACATATTACATATTACATAATTATTCACATACAATCCCACATACATGAAAGAAATAAATTGGTTTGAGTCCCTCTTCAGAGTATATGGATACATTGGTAATTCTAATTGATTTAAGGGGTATTTTAGGTTAGATAAAATTCACTTAAACCCACTTACCCTAATTTTTTCAAGGTGGCATGCCCAAATTGGAGAAAAATAGTTTTTAAGCTACACAACAATATTGAAAACCTATGCATGAGATCCAAATAAATAATTTATATGTGACAATGACATGTAATAATTTCATGTGGAATTTATATAAAATATTTTAGACTTTGATATTGATAAAATCATTGGAATCAATACATAAGTGTCAACCATAGTCTTGACAGTTCAATGCAAGTGTCTAAGCTGATTGTGAGCTCATTTCCCAAATATGATTAATAGGATATGTAGATTCAAAAATATCACTTATGCATGTAAACTATTAATATTTTACTGTGCAACATTGTATGAGATAATTACAATTTTTCCTTTTTATTTATATTATTAGAATATTGAATATTGTACTTTACATATTTGTCATATGCTTAGATTCAATATATTTCATCATAATATTACTATACTTTAATATTAATTTAATTATCCTAATTTTATGATTAGATTAATAATTATTTAAGTTAGGGTATTATCTAAGTCTTATTTTAAAAAAATTATTAAACATTTTGTGAGCTTCACCTCTGAGTCTCTTTGTGCAATATTATCTTGCCTTACCATTTTCTAAATTTTTATTCTGATTTGTTAAAAAATGTAGTAAATTAGTTTTCTTTCAAATCAAAATTAATTTATCATGTTCGATACAGATAAATGTATAATTTATTTTATTTCACAATGCATGATGATAGTTTTTTATTTCCATATTCCATACATTTTTAAATAACTAACAATATAATAAAATGGATTAATCAATCATGTATAAACAAATAAAGATTTAAAATAAGATAAAAAATTCAATATCTCATGATAATTATTATTATAATTACCATTAAACCCATGTCTACCTTTTATTGATGCTAATGTGCATGTTCTAAACATTATTTCCACCATAAATCATATGCATGTGACACCTGTCATCTCACTCCCATTATTAACCCATGGCTTGTATTGGCTTTTGTGCTCCATGTTGTCACTAGATAAAGAGAAAAGGTTATTCAATGTACTCAACAACTATTAATATAAAAAAAATTCCTCCCAAGTATAACTTATTAATAAAATATAAAGGGTATGATATGATTGAACAATTCAGTAATACCCATGCTAAGATATCAATCCTCTATTGGTGTAGGATATTATTTTTCTCATATTTATTTATTGTGAATTATTTATACACATGTATTTAAATTACTTAGGTGTAATATTGAGGTCATGTAGGTGTAACAATTTAGTTATTAAGGTGCACATGCAAATGTGAAAATTTAGTTATTAAGGTGCACATGCAAATGTGAAAATTGTATTCAAAATGGTGGTTGAGGATACTCTTGACATTTATCCACCAATATTGACATATCACACATGGTGCACAAAATCCATTTGGTAATTGTGTTGTGTTCACATTGCCAAATATATTAGATTTATGCCTATCTTGTACCTGTAAATGTAACTATGCACTAATATATTTTGTATATCTTTTGAATACAATATTATAATAATTCTACTTTGGCTTGATTTCATTCTCAACAACTACTCATAAAATTTTATAGGTTTTATGCATCATATTTTCTTCTTTATATAACATCTATAAATTATTAATTTATTTAAGAATTGAAAAAGATATCATAGTTTTACTAACTATAGTATGATTAAATAAATAATAATAAATTAATTAATTAATGATGGAAATTATAGGGAGGTTTGTTTAAATTATCTTTTAATAAAAATAATATTATCATTATTAGAATTCATAGTATAAGGATTTATTTATCATTATTTTGTCACATTGATAAAATTTTATGAATATGAAGGTGAGGTCTATTTTTTGTCAGTAGCTAAATGCCCTAACAACCAAAATAAACTTTCTCCTCTCCTTTGCTTCATCCAAAGTTTCACCCTCTTACTCTCCTCATAGACACATTTTTAGATAAGCCTGATGTGCTTTTTTTATAATCATGCTTATGTACTGATTACACAATATTAATAATTTATGGAAAAGAATTTCATTTAGTCCAACATCCATTTTTATCAATGTGTGTTATCATTCATGCCTTTAATGCATAGATATCGCAAATTTATATGCCATCCACCTTATTATTGTGTGTCTTGCATAATATTAAATACTAAAATGTAATATGCATTCAACAACCTTAGATATTCATCTTGTTATTATGTGTGTTATCATTCATGCCTTTAATGCATACATATCACACATTTTTATGCCATCCACCTTATTATTGTATGTATTTCATAATAGTAAATACTATAATGTAATATGCATTCAACAACCTTAGGTAGTCATCTTGTTATTATGTGTTTTGTACAATGGTGGATACTACATCAAATCATGTACCTTTACAACATGAAAAATATAAATGTAGTTTACTATGTCGATATGTATTTACATTTCATAATATTGGATTGCATATCTACTATGTAATGCCTTATTTGCACTATACATATCATCTATCCCTGTTACATCAGTTGAAGTTTCATGAACCAACTTTGTACTTGTGTTTAAATCCATCTTTGGACCTAACAGTATCTTTAGATTTGGTGCACTTTATTGTGCAAAAATTTTGTGCCAATTGGATGATCACTATAATTGTTGATTGCATACACACTACAATATAAAGTTCTAATTTTATATGCACTAAAATTAAACATTATTGTATACACACTCAAACATAATGTGTCAAACTTATATAAATAGGGGGTTTATTTATTCCTTGATATCTCTATTGATCATTTAATTTCTACTTTCACTACATCATGGATCACAACTCAGTTTTGTTTCTCACTCTATCCAAATATCATTACTATAACTTTAAAATGGAAATTTTTCTAAGAAGAAAATTTTGCACAAGATAACCATGAACATATAAAATGAACCAGCACTTGATGAAAATAAAATAAAGTGGTATAATAAATTTGATGAGGCATATGGTATTTTATGTTTGTTTGTTTCTCTTGACTTACTCATTTACATTGAATCTTATAAAGCACCATATAATATTTAGAATATTTTTTAGCTCTTTAGGAAGTAGGATGTGATGAGGGGTCATGAGATAGAGAATGATCTCATTAGTTTAAGTCTAGGTATTTTTTTAATTATACAATAATTTTTCACCAAACTTATTGTCACGTAGGTTGAAATTGAAATTGTGCAACATAGAGAAAAAGGATGAACAATTGATCCTCTTTATCCTTGGCATGTTAGGTCTTGATAAATCAATTTTTATATCTACCTTTTATGATAGAAAATGTTCCCTAATATTTTCATTTATTATTCCATCCTTAGATGATTTTAACAAATAGTTAACTAGGGAATAAGACAAGCTTATTCAAATGGGTACATTCAAATACTCTAAGTCATATGCTTTATTAAGTGATGATAAATCGATGAATTCAACCAAAAAAGAGAACAAAAAAAGGTCCAAGAGCAATGAAAATGTCAAGAAAATAGATTATAAGCCAAAAGTATCATATGTTTCCTCCTCTTTAGGTGGGAAACCCATGAAAGAGAGGATAACATGTGAATACTATAAGAGAACTGTGCAAAATGAAACCAAATGTATGAAGAAACAGATTGACAAATTGAGAAAGATGCTTATGAAAAAGAACATCAATTTCCCTAATTCAATGAAATAGAGCTCATCAACACATGATTATTCTAAGGAAAAATATAGTAGTAACGGAAATGGTAAGGGCAAGGCCCTTATTGTAGTTGTATCTTAGCCATCCAAATAGGTGATTGATTCTAATGCCTCACAACACAGGGATTATTCACAAGAATTGTTATCATCATGAAAGCCATGTTTTATGTTGTATATTTTTATAGGTAATGACACTTATGTTCAAGTTTGTGCGAGAGGGTATTTTAAGTTAAGCATGCAAATTTTGAAAATGTCTTTTGTGTTCCCTCAATATCATCTAATGTCCTATTTATTCACCAAATCACCCATATTGGATCAAGCAATAGAACTAAGTTTATCGTAAAAATTTTGGTCATAACAGAGTTACATACTAATACTATAGTGGCCATTGGAAATGTAAATCACTAGTCAAGGCTGTACACCTTCTCAAAATTTTCTCATGATTACCCTTCTAATACACTACTCACTCATTTTGATGAGGTGAATAAACTATTGGATCAATGATTTGGCCATCTAAACTATCAATACTTAGAACAAATTTATTGACAATATATGGTGATAGGGTTACCTTATGTATTATTTTTGGTATCCTCTAGATTCTTTTTTTTTTTGCTATTGAATGTTGTCTTTGCCCCTTCCTATATCTTTGTTTGTTTTAACTTGGTCTTTTGTTAGTTGTTTTAGTTATTCATTTTTATTTTTATTTTATTCTCATTATTTGATTTTTAGTTTTAAAATAATCATATTCTAATTATAACTATTGATTTCAATTTTAATTCTTAATTCTTAATTTTAATTTTCACTTTAACTTTAACTTTAATCTCAATTTTAATTTTAATTTAATTCAATTTTATTTTATCTTTAATTTTAATTATAATTTCCAATTTTAATTTCCTTTATCATTCTAATTTTAGTCACTTATCACTATTTTATTATTTATCTCTTTTTAATATTAATATGTTATCATGTTCTTTCTTCTTGACATCAAACGAATAAATGGACTTAAGTCTGCAATTGTGGATCATTCCAAAAACACACCTTGGAGAGTACACAACAAAGGGAGAGAATAATTCCATTTCACCTTAAATCAAGAGAACAAGATAAATATTCTTGGTCATAGTGATAACCCTCATTGCATGTAAGGAACATAATTTAGTGTCCTCATATAATGTCACATCTTTTAGGGAAAAAACAATAGATCTATAGAAATTTACAATGATCTCATGCACCATCCACTCACTACAAAATAAAATTATTAAATATAAGTTTTATGATCTTATAGACTTCAATTTTACAAGAAATGTGACCGCTAATTATTGTTGCATATTTTAACATCCTGAGATCGCATTTTGGATCCTTTTTTGGGCTTATTAATGATACTACATTTCAGTGGTTTTGTCATTAATACTGCATTTTAGGGATTACTACCAATTTTAGATACTACATCATATTTTCTAGTTTTAGTGAAGGCCTCAATATTTTATTTCTTCGTAACTCAAATCCACCTTATAGAGGCTTGATTTCTGTGATTTTCATAACTTGCAGAATATATGGGGCTTAATCAATATCACAATACCAATTTTTTTACCTTAATTTTAAATGGGAGCACTTCATAATATAATTACTTTTGTTATTTATTTTAATGTAAACTAAATTTTTATTTGAGGATTTTCATAGATTGATTTAATTTAATGCTAAAGATAATGATAATGGCTTGTGGTGATCCTTTCTAGAATAAGATGATGATGATGATGATGATGATGATGATGATGATGATGATGATGATGATGATGATGAT
>JARHVA010008552.1:360000-397500 GCA_037957365.1 Torreya grandis | reverse complement strand
AGATAAAAGTTGTAACCAATAAATATTTTTTTTTAAATCATTAATTCATTCAGAAAAAACTTTTATTTTGAAAATAAAATAAACATTGATATCGAAATCATTATTTTTTTCTTGAATGTTTTTCTTGATAGTGCATTATACCATGCCAATTTAGCAATTTAAATTATCATGTCTATTGATGACATGATTATTTCTGTGTGTCATACCTTTTAAATTTCATGCCGTGATAGTCGAATGCCATACCATCATTAGGATAGGTTAATAGTGAGGCCATGATCTCAATAGAAATTATCTAACAAATCTAGAGGAAATAGCTATTCCTTAGATTTAATCAACACTTTTAAATTGGTGAGGTTTACACTCTTCATGATTTACAAATTCGTACTAAAAAGTGTTAAATAATAAATTAAAAAAAATTGATTAGTTGCAAAATTAAAATCAACGAATTTGTGAGTGATGGATAAGCTTACCCATTTCCATCTAGAGTTCATGAGACATACATAGATCAAAGGAATTGTATATGGAATAAATAACTAATAGAATTAGTAAGCTCTTGAATCCAATAGAATAAATATGTCCAGTTTGCATATTATTAATAAGCTTATTGTAAATGTCAATTTCAATTATTTCAATGAGTGATAGAACCAATCATAAGTAAGCCCTCAAGTGCTCTGACAAGTCAAGATACTATTTCTAAGTTGGGCGCTAGGGCAAGCTGAAATTGTTTCCAATAGTGTTTATATAGATGAGTTGGGCATTGCCAACCCTAATGATATATCCAATAAATATAAATTAATTTCTTAAAAATAAATTTAATAGTAAAATGCAAAATGTTAGAAATTAAATATAATTTTCAGAAAAAAATCCTTTCCTCTATTATAAGTACATTCAATTTTATTATTTCAGTTAAAAAAAAAATTATTATAATAAAAAATAACTCTAAAATTACTGAAGTATCGCATGATTTCAAAATAAATTCAAGTGTTAAAATGGGAAGAATAAAGAAAGGAATTAATATATTTTTTTTTATACATTTTTCAAATTTAATAAAAATATATTTTTTTTTAAAAGTCTACAATTTTTATGTTTTATATATACATTATAAAAAATATACATATTGTATAATTCAATATAAAATAAGTTAAATTTTTTATATTTTATTTGAAAATGGAAAAAAGAGAATTTTTTTTTTTTTTTTTTTTGAAAGTGTCCATTTCATCAACTCAATACCCTCACACTAATGAGGCTTCTTCTGAATGTATGATTTTATGGATTTTCCGATACCACATATACCAAGTATCTATTTTAGTGAATGAATATCCTAATTTCTAACCTGTGAATGTATGATATTATAACTTATCTAATACCGCTTATTCAAGTAAATCAAACTTAATTGTAACTTATTCCATGCACCCAATATCGACAAGACAATTATTATCATTTCTAAATATCAGACGTTGGTACACTGTAAGCCCTGCACACATAAGGAGAAGATGATAAATAGATAACAGGTTAAAAAAATTATTGTTCTTTCACAATAAATTTCTAGACTAAGCTAAGAGTTGTAAGTGAGAAATAAGTTTGGAACAAAAACTTTGGTTCTTTCCGAAAAAGGTTTGCTATGCGGGAAAGAAAACGATTACTGATATGTAAAGAATTACTTTCATTGGTATTATACCATGCCGATTTAGTTTAGAATTTATCACTGTATGGATGTCATTATTTTTTCATGTGTCCTGTCTCGTAAATGGCATGCCATGTTTGTTGAACGTTATGCTTTTTATATGTAGGAATTGGCCCTTTCTTCTTGTTTGAGGTAAAAAGGGCAGGCAACGGAGTACGAAGGTGTTGGTCATTTCCTAGTCCCTAAAATGGGCACTTTATGGTGCATAATGGGGGGTTCCTTTTATGTTTATATGGTCCGTCTCTCTTAACATCTATTAGAGATGTGTGTGTTTGTTTTGTTTTTCTTTTAGGTTATTTCATTTTAAATATATTTTTTTAATATAATTCAAATAGTTATATAATTTAAGTTTTAAAAATATTTTTATTTAATATAAATTTTTCTTTAAATATTTAAAATAAAATATATTATGATCATTAAATTAGATTTATATAATAGTTTGATAAAAAAGTTAGATAAGAAAAATGTGAATCTTGCACATTGTCATTTTAACATTATATATAATAATGAAAATGAAATTAATTAACATAACTATGTCAAATAATTATAAATTATGTAAATTTTGAAACAATTACATATATATTGAAAGGGCCACTTAGAGAGTTTTACTTATGCCAAATGATGTTTGTATATATGATAGTAAAATTTATGATATCAGAATGATCATGCAAAAAAGATTATTTTGATTTTAATAATTACTTTTTGTATATTATATCGGTAATTCTACCCTTTGAACTAGTAGTACTTGTAAATGTGTAAAAAGCGAAAAATAACTTTGGAATAGTGTATCATTTTATACTTCTTGGTAATTGTATATCATTTAATGGAAAAGAAATACATCCTCAACATCTAAATAATAAGTATGAACCAATTATAAAGGGGTGTGTAAGAGTGAGTAATTAAGTTTAATTGTTTAATGTAGATAAATTTTGAAAGGTAATGTAAATTTGATCGAAAATTAGTAATAAAAATTTGATATAATAAAAATATCTCTCTAATGATACTCTTTATAAATTTCCCAAGTTTAATAAATTAGATGTAGTGATCAATTTAATATACAAAGTTCATGTGTTGGTGTTTCCCACACTATGTTACAATGTGGAGACTCATTTTTGTTTGAATCCATGTCATGTATTATCACACATGGTCTACTTATATTAATTTGCAATTTTTTTGGGGAATTTTTTCACCCTTCACTAGCATATCTCTATATTAAATCTAATTATATATTCTCAAGTTCATGTCATATTTATCTATTGTCAACTTTAAAATCTTTTTAATCTGCTATCTAAATAGTTTTTTGTTTTTAAACATTTTAGTAAAAAATGGTAATCATGTTACCCATAATGAAATGAAAATATTACTCAATATAAATTTATGATATGATAGTAAGCAAAATTATTGAACAAGTAGTGAGTAAAAAATAAAATACAAAAATAGATGAAAGTAGATATCGTTGGATAGAAACATGGAATTTTTAAATTGGAATAAAACATAGGATGCTGATTGGATTAGACAATGTAAATTTTGAACTGATTGATTCTTATGATAGTATATCCAAATCATTTATTAAGTACCACACCAAATTAGTAGGACACTGATTATGTACTTTTATTTTTCCAACTACATGTACCTACACCTTAGTACCACACTAAATTAGTAGGACACTGATTATGTACTTTTATTTTTCCAACTACATGTACCTACACCTTAGTATTAGACCTCTATAGCATAATGAAAATTGTGTTTGTGTGTTTTATTCACATAATCGATCATAAAAATATGATTGGTTAATTCTATTTTTATCCCTGACTTAACCCTTAAATGTATGAACAATAAAAATAATAGTAGGTTAATTAACTTGGGAAACATCTTGAGGAGTTGCATCTACATATCCTAAATGATTAGAATATGAATAAATGTATTTATATTGTACATGTAAGTGAAATCTAAATCTAAGTCATAAAATGGATTTACCTGTTATACAAGATAACAAAATGAATTTATTTTTGTTAATTCAATATAATTTATAAATCATGCAATATATTGTCATGTCCCCTTTTTCGTGGACATTGACAGACTTGATGATTCGCCTATTATGCGACCTTCGTAGGCTAATAGGATGGATAGAGGGTCATAATGGAGCTTGGCTTGACTTTGATTCACAGAATTTCTACATTTGGTTTTCATTCAGGTTATTTCAGACACATTGGCCCTGAGCTCCTATTATTTAGGGATATTTGATATGCAGCAGAGTGCCTTTATTTTGGTATGGTCATGTGCGGAATCACTCCTTGGTTCACCAGCTTCAAACGGTTCGAGGATCCGACATGTATTGAGGGAGATATTGATATTTGATTAATTTAATCAAATATTAATTATTTAGCCTATTTTTAATTAGAAACCCTAATTCTAATTTAAGAAACCCTAATTAGGGCAAGCATATATTTTTGAGGGTATAAGGGTTTCTCATGGAGGCCATTAATGATTATGAATTGATTATTGATTTTGATATTGAAGAAATTCTTCTGTGAAGACTGAGCCTAGGGTTCCAGGATTCCATCTACAGTGGAGAACATTCCCTCTTCATTGTGTGCGATTCAGAGGATGTGAAATATCAGCTGATCTATTACCAAACTGAAAGATAGATTCATACAGAAGTTATCATAGAGACAGCTTCACACAAAAGTTATCACAGTATTTCAGGTATTTCTTTATTAAGTTTTTGATCCAATACGTTATACAGATATAGATCTTCTGTATTAGAATTGTATATTCTTGAGATCAGGTGGTTCAACTATTAGGGGTTGAAAACAGATAGGTTATGCTTAATTGGCAGACGTACGAAGTCCGTACAGGTCCGTACAGATCCAGACAAATACCGACCACGACAAAAAGAGATCCCCAGTGACCGACATCAGCCGACTGGAGACCGACGTCGGCAGTGAAGGACCGACAGAGAGCGACGTTGGTAGTATATAGACCGACGTCGGTGACTGTGTGTTTGACATAGCAAGCCAAGACACACAGATTTAGATAGAGTTTCCAGATCTGCAAAAGTTAATCAGGGTTTTAAGGCCGTATCTGAATATTCCTTTTATGCATGACTGAGGACATCTATTGTAATCATTCTGAACAATAATAAGATTAGTGATTTTCCAGTTAAGAGATTTACTATGGTTTCTTGTTATTTGAATTTATTCTACAAATTCGTATCTTGGTTTAGAGCTTTTGTGTTTCTATATTCCTTGTTTGAAGGGGACATCAAAGTGGTATCAGAGCTTTTTATTGCTGTATATCAGAGTTGTGTAGAGGTAAAAGGAGCCCCTAAGTAAGGGACATTATAGTGGTATCAGAGCCAAATTCTTGCCATCCTATTGGGCACATCAGAGCTAATGTCTTGCCATCTTGCTGGGTAGTTTGGGTAGTTTGTTGAATCAATTAGTAAATCATGATGACTCCATATACTCAGAGACAGTGGGACTATGATATGAAGAAGTTGAAACTAAGTTTGAAGAGGTTAAATGAATCTCTTTCATATCCTACATCTAAAGACAAATCCACTCGATATATGACAGCGAAGGATGAGTGGGAGTTATTAACTCCACGAGCTCAGGGGAGGTTGTCTTTTGATCACTTTGTTAAGCTGAGAAGAGAGCACTACAGATCACATAGACGAGAGAGCAGCATGTCCCATGATTATTATGAGTTAGGAGATAGTGAAGATGAGGATGAGTTAGATGCTTGCACTCAGAGTGTAGAGGTGTGCTCAGATGTTAGTGCACTAAGGGTTGATGATCTCTCAGCTATGGCAGAGATTGTAGAAGAGTCCTAAGGTCTGATTATTGCAGATGACACCCAGGAGAATGTAGTGGACAACGTTAAGGACTTAGTTTCACCAGTTCTTTCTTTTCGTATGGAAGAGTTAGACAGTGATGCTACAGTTGTTGTTACTCCGTATGTTGATATGAGCTTTGGAGTTGATTTACAGAGTATGGATGATCATTTGTATATTGAGGTGGTTGGTGGTGACTACATTCCTGCAGTTGTTACTGAGGAACATGTTGTTGAGGCTGACACACATGTTCAGGATTTGGGAGTACCTGGTCTTGATGAGTTTGGAATACTAGTGGAGTTGAGTCTCTAGATTGATTCTTCTCATACAGATGACAGTGTGGTACAGTTGGTTGTGCCACCTTTATAGAGAGATCAGTGGGGGTGTGTGGGGGAGTATGTTGATGCTTCCACATATAATTTTTACTGCACTGAATCATTCATGGAGTATTTGTTGGATAGTGTAGGTGTTCATCTGGACTCACATAAGATGATAGAAGGTGTTCTCGTCTGAGGCACTAGTGCTATTAGCAGATTGGGTGAGGAGATTTTAGTGACCCTTTCTACTATGTTACCTTACAGGGATGTTGAGGTGGGGTTTGTTGAGCCGAGATTGGAGCCATACATTGAATCCCAGTTTGGCAATAGTGAGCTAGTAGCAGAGTTTGGGGGTTCTTACCAGCATCATACAGTGAGGTATGCTCCTTATTTTTTTTGCATCCAGAGATTAGTTTTGGTGTCAGTGACTCAGGTACCAATGATTGTCATATCCACAGTCCAGTTGGGTGTGGGTATCAGTTAGACAGGGACTTGAATTTTGACAGAGTGGATGTTTTAGTTGGCTTGATTTCCATAGAGTGGTTTCTTCTACCGGCATCTATAGTTGGTCTTCAGATGGTTGTTTGGGTGTCAAGTGCAGTTTTTTAGTTGTTGATTTTGATACTATTGATGATGTTGATGTTGATGATTTCTTCACAGGGATTGATTTGTGACATGATGGATGTTACACAACTTTTTCCATGGGATCCAGGTGGATCGAGTGGTCCCTTGTTCTGACATTGCTTGGGGACAAGCAATTTTCGAAGGGGCGGATTGTCATGTCCCCTTTTTCATGGACATTGACAGACTTGATGACTAGCCTATTATGCGACCTTCGTAGGCTAATAGGATGGATAGAGGGTCATAATGGAGCTTGGCTTGACTTTGATTTTCAAAATTTCTACATTTGGTTTTCATTCAAGTTATTTCAGACACATTAGCCTTGAGCTCCTATTATTTAGGGATATTTGATATGCATCAGAGCGCTTTTATTTTGGTATGGTCATGTGCGGAATCACTCCCTGGTTCACCAGCTTCAAATGGTTCGAGGATCCGACATGTATTGAGGGAGATATTGATATTTGATTAATTTAATCAAATATTAATTATTTAGCCTATTTTTAATTAGAAACCCTAATTCTAATTTAAGAAACAATAATTAGGGCAAGCATATCTTTTTGAGGGTATAAGGGTTTCTCATGGATGCCATTAATGATTATGAATTGATTATTGATTTTGATATTGAAGAAATTCTTCTGTGAAGATTGAGCCTAGGGTTCCAGGATTCCATCTACAGTGGAGAACGTTCCCTCTTCATTGTGTGCAATTCAGAGGCTGTGAAATATTAGCTGATCTATTGCCAAATTGAGAGATAGATTCATACAGAAGTTATCACAGAGGTATACATATTTGAGAGATAGCTTCAAACAGATGTTATCATAGTATTTCAGGTATTTCTTTATTAAGTTTTTGATCCAATAAGTTATACAGATATAGATCTTCTATATTAGAATTGTATATTCTTGAGATTAGGTTGTTCAGCTATCAGGGGTTGAAAATAGACAGGTTGTGCTTAATTGCTAGTCGTACAAAGTCCGTATAGGTCCGTACAGACCCAGACAAATACCGACCATGGCAGAAAGAGATCCCCAGTGACTGACATCGGCTGACTGGAGACCGACGTCAGCAGTGAAGGACCGACAGAGACCGACGTCGACAGTATATAGACCGACGTCGGTGACTGTGTGTTCGACACAGCAAGCTGAGACACATAGATTCAGACAGAATTTCCAGATCTACAAAAGTTAATCAGGGTTTTAAGGCCATATCTGAATATTCCTTTTATGCATGACTGAGGACATCTATTGTAATCATTCTGAACAATAATAAGATTAGTGATTTGCCAGTTAAGAAATTTACTGTGGTTTCTTGTTATTTGAATTTATTCTGCAAATTCGTATCTTGGTTCAGAGCTTTTGTGTTTCTATATTCCCTGTTTGAAAGGGACATCACAGTGGTATCAGAGCTTTTTATTTCTATATATCAGAGTTGTGTAGAGACAAAAGGAGCCCCTAAGTAAGGGACATTACATATATGACATATCCTAACATTCATGTAATTACATATGTCCACTCAATATATTTTGTGATTTATGGGATTCATCATCTTCTATCAATGAAGATCCATGCCTTAATCCAGGACATCACTTGTGAATGCCCTTGTATGAGGAGAATCTTCAATCACCCACTATTAATATATTTGATCATTATTTAACTGTCCTTAACATATCCATTCTATATCACTACTAAGACATTTCTCACATCCTTATAATAATAAAATCTAGTCCAAAATGTGTTTGGTAAAACTTGAAATTTTTTGACACGCATTTTTTTGACTATGTTACATTTATATTAGATCACCTTGCTTCGAAAACACAATTGCTTCAAAATATCCAATATTGTAATGATATTTTTTTATAAACTATTAGGTATGTTATTCCATCATTTTTTTCACACTATCTTATGCATCATTTGTATGATTCCCTTTTACAATTCATGTGCAACGTCATTTTTTCATAATTTTAATTACACAAGCAACATGTCAAATAGCTTTTAAAATTTTGGAACACCAATATGATGCAAAATTACCATTACTAAGATCCATTAAAAGTTTGAAATATTTTCCAAAACTCTCACTAGTTGAAAAAAATTCATTAGGGAGTGTGAATCCATCCTTTAGATAATGTAAAAACCCATGCTTATTGATTTACTACACCAAGTTAACTTATCAATATGGAAATCAATCTACAATATTTTTATTTACGTTAGACTTCTGCAGCAATCAATTCTACTCATCCACCATTTCCCTTAAAAAATTATATCATACATCAAGTTTTTGTTCATCTAAGAATGACAATCATGGTTTTTTGTAAGACTAATTGCGATTTGACAATCATAATATTACTTCACTTATTTTTTATTAAGAAAAATAATAAAATGCAATGTTTATACCCAAACCACTCCCTTGCAAGCGTAAGTAATTTCTATTTACTTAATATTTGTGGAGGATATCTTGACACTTTCCATCTATTTACACAATTTATATCTTGACCAAACAATATCAAATCAAATGCATAAAAAATCTATAATAACTAGTATATTCAAACCAATAAAATTTTACAAAGCCCTATAGTTTAATGTTTTTTTTGATATGACAATGTTTTCACAATATCAAATTGAATAGTCACAACACTCATTTAGATACTTGAAGATCCTATTCCCTACCATCCAATGATCCTCAACTTGATTCAAGATGAAACAACATGTGCAATTCCATGTCTTGTTTAATCCATCATAAACATCACAATTCCCATTTCACTCTCTATAGAACCTAAACCATATCCTATAACGCACTTGTCTCTTTGAGCACTAAAAAATTTTGATATGTTCAAGAAAAGTCCTAACAAATAGTTTTTAATATTATCATCCCACATTCTAGGTGATCCTTTCAATCCATACAAGGACTTATTTAGTCTATATAAAAAAAAATCTTTATATCTTACTTTAGAAATTCTTCAAAAATGATACATAGATTTATTATTTGAGTACCACAAGCATAATTTCTTAACACCCATCTAATCTATCTCAGGATCAAATGCATGAATCAATATATAAAATAAATAAAATTTAATATTAAATTTCATAATATAAAAGTTGTCTCACGAAATTAAATACCTTGCACATGAAGGAATCAATTCATTACCAAGTAATAACGCTTTAATATTGGCTCAATTAAACTTTTTATGATATTCTTTCAAATCGTAAAGGATATTCAAGACTTTATTGACTAATCATTATAACAATATCTGTGTAGATGTAAATTGATTAATTATTCAATGGGATCACTTTAAAAATGTTATAGTTATATATAAAATGGTGTGTAATAATTGAGATATAATATAATATTGTTGACAACAAGTAGATGAAATATTATCTTTTTATGGAGTCTTTGAAAACAGTCACATAGGGATTCATTTGAGGGATCCTCGGTTAGGGAGAATATTTAAACCATCTTACCCTCTTTTTATGTTTATTTAAAACTCAGAATTCTTTGAATTAGTTAAAAAAATAGATGGCACAAATATCCCAACATCATGCGATATAACTAAGAACACCTAACGTTAACTTGTTTTTCATTTCTTATCTTTATATCTTCTCACTTTTTTTTCAGTTTTCTTTTCATTATGATCATATCTTTCTCTAAAAATTATTCATAGCTTCTATTTCCCACATTGCTATGATAATCATAACTTTAAATATGACATGCCCATTTAACTTACACAAAAATGAAAATTAATTAATAATGTTAAATATCATAAGTAAAAATGAATTATTAATGTTTAATATCATACAAATAATAAATATATATTCTTTTGACTCTATGTGATAAGCAGATATCGTGTCAATATAGGTGTATGCCTTTAACCAAGATCGAATAATATAAATACATTGAAGGAAAGGTTTTTAATTTGTTAAAAATTATAATAGATGTATTCTTGACTTTAGTCAAATAAAGTAAGTTGTTTATTTTTATTTGAAACATCTTGTAACGAAAATATAAAAATATAAATATTAGTGTATACTACTTAGTTGACAGGATTAGAAATTTAATAGCTGTTTTAAACCTCATTTACTATCTAGTTTATCTTATTATTATTATTTTTTATATTTAAAAAATTTAAAAAAATCCAAAATGAAAAATTGAATTAAAACATGTGATATTGAACCCTATCAAATGAAAAATTCTCAGCAAAAAATAAAAAACCAAAATGTAAGATTGTTTAGCATCCAGGATTTTACACATAGGTTTTTGAAATATTCGGTAAGTTTTCAATTACATTTTATTATGATCCTTAATCATAATGTAAGCCCCAATCAACAATCCAATTTTCAAAAATCCAACAATGAGTAAAGCCCATGGAAACACAAAGGAAACACAATTCATCAATATGGTTCTTGTATCTTAAAATAACATTAAAAATAAATATCGATAATTACAAGACCAAGACCATATTATGAAAAATATTTTAAATATATTACATGCCAATATTAACAAATTTACAACAAAAATTGCCCACTTAAACATTAAAAGTAAAATAAACAAAAATGTTTTTAAAATTTATAAGAAATTGGTATGTTTGAATGATTAGTAATACTAACTTCATTAATATTTTATTTTGTGTTTATTTCTCTATAAAAACTAATTTAATTGATTAAATTTATTAAAAAATATTATTTAAAATGACAAAATTCTTATATAAATAATACAAAATATATGAATCAAGCCATGAATATGCGTACAATAAAATCTCCTTATAATGGGATCTAGTTATTTTAATATTAGATTGAATCTACAATGTTATGTTTAGAGCTTTAATTTTAATAGGTGGAAAGAATCCTAAATAATTTTATGTTGAGTATTGCGGATTTATATTTTATGTGTAATATTGAGAATTCATATTTTATGTTTTATATAATTTAAATAAAAGATTGCATGTTTTATATTTTCCTCTCTTATTACATTTAATAAAATAGTTTAAATATAATAGTTTTAGGGCCTTTTCAAACAACCCATTTCATATTAAAAATTTGAAGTGAAATTTACCTAAAAATACATTTCATTTGAGCATTTTTAAAATATAATGCATCCATTCAAAAATAACATAATATACTTAATATTTGTCTCTTGAAATGTTTGGTTTAGTCTAATGTTTGCTAACAATATTGGTAAACTTATAATGTAAAAACACATAACAAAACAATCACTTCTTCTTAAATACAAATATAAATAAATGATACATTGATACGAAAAAATGTATCAATGTATTATATTGCAACATGAATAATACATATTCTAGACTATACTTTACTAATAACTTACAATAGCGATAGTGAGAGCCTAAAGCTTAAAACTAGTAAATTATAAAATTTGAACCACTGTTTTAATTACTTTCATCCCCCTCGCGAGTGTTTCTTATACACAAACTATATAGATTATAAGCCTCTGAAATAACTATAATTGGACTAGAGTGCTAACATATTTTTTAAATACATGCTCTGGTTTGATAAGTAATCAAAATAGCAACATTGCGAAACCAAGTAATTGATTTGTCTCATTATTGATTTGTACGCGAACGTTATCTATGTTACATCTAGTTTAAATGGTGGTTTAATTTTTCACATAAACCTTTTCTAATGGTGAAATTTTATAAATACTTATTGTACATTCTTTGACACTAACGTATTTTTAACATATGTTTTTTAGTATCTTGAGATGCTCCATCTAATAGTTTTCAGGTGAAAATTTATCTTTCATATTTAAAACCATATTATCTTATTGATTTGTCTTCTCATTTTATCCTTCTTATTTAATAATGAATTTAATTCCATCATAGTGTTACTTGAAATTTTTCAACTTGGTATGCACTAGATTCATATAATGTGGGTCACTAATGTCATTAAACTCAGAACATGATTCAATGTTTCTCAACTGGTCAATGAGCACTTCTAGTTTAAAACTTTATAAAATACATGGCACGTCGACCTTGGTCCGTTGTTCAATTTATGTAAACACTATAAAAATAATATCTTCTTTTACATCCACTTGTGCTTCATCATCTTTATCCTCTCTATCACTTTTGGCATGTGTTTATTACTCTTTAGTGTTGATTTCCTCATCCCTTGGCATGAAGACAACCCATTTTCCTCTTCAATTACTATTAATCACATTTAGGCAACACACAAAATATCTAAGACATCATCCAGTCTTTAATGTCTTTTTTCTCTAACTATACCTCTTATCGAAACTCTTATAGGTCTCCTTATTTCCTTATATGTAGAAAAAATATTACTACTACAAGTCTTTACACATGTAATCCTACGTCTGAATAGTTACTCCATACTCACCAAAATTTAATACTTTGAATTGATACCAGATGATGCAATCATTATTATGGATCCTAGCAAAGGGATTGCTTAAACCATGCAATACATACAACTATAGTTGTATATATACAAACAAAGCACAATTTTTGTGGTTTATATTAATAAAATATAATATTACAAATGTTACCCCATGCATTAATTACATGATATTATTTGTTTGAGCTAAAACTTTCCAGCTTTGTATTACAACAATGGATTCTCTTAAATGTATTTGCAATACTATGAAGGCTACGAGGCTTGCTTCTTTATCTTTGTCTCGCTAAGAAATATGACAAAGGCCATAATAGCATCCTTGATCATTCATCAAAATTTAAAATAATCTGAATGTTCTAAAATAAACTATCTAAATACTAACATCTCCCCCTTTTTTTGTCTAGTCTTTCCTTATATACCTCAATGCATAGGTGACATTATTTTTAAAGCATAGCATTTTGATGACAAATATATACTGAAACTTTAAGCTATACATAGGGCAGGTAGCCACGATGAATATGACAGGCCTCTAAATCTCAACTACATGACAGGATAGTTTTGTTGGAAGTCACTTCCACCAACTACCATCTTTTAAACATTCTTGTTATGCATGTCATCAGATTAAGGTCTGTGACAGATAGCTATATGGTTACATGGCTATGTACTATATATGTGTCAATATTTAATAATCCATCTTTCATCACATGCCAATATACTATGTACTTTATTTACTTGTGCTATCCTATCTTCATCGGCAATCGTTATTTTCACAATGTAGCTATGTGATGTTGCCTTATGCACCCATGTCACACTTTTGTGCACATACCATATGCTTGTTTATTCTCTACTTTGACTATCTCTTTGCATTGGAGGGTAATGCAAAACTACACACCATGCGAACCCTTCTGTAAAACTAAAAAAATGTGCACCTGAAAATCCATCCATGCTACTGAGATTTCCATTTACTTCAGTACATTGGTCCTTGTTGAAAAAAAAAATGTGCAATTACACCCTACATTGTAATTTTTAACTTGACTTAGTTTTCCTTTGGAATGCAAGGTTTCCGTCGTGCCTATGATGTCTTTGTATGAACTTCTCTAAGAAACATTAATTAATTCGATATGAATGTAAATAAGATATCAAATTTAAAATTAAAATTAGACAATAAATAGTAAATGGATGTTAATTATAAATTTTATTGTTAATAATCAATGTCTCATTCACATTAAAATCTACCATCACCTTTATATACCATTGTATATTATTAAAAAAAACAATATTTTGTTTTGTTTAAACTTTGAAATTTAGTAACAAAATAAATTATAAAATAAAAATAAAATAATGCTTTCATATTGAATAAGAATATAATAAAATATAAAAAATTTAATTTTATTATAATAAAACTAATTGTTAAAATGTAAGAGAGCTCATATTTCAATCGGGTTGATTTTGTCATATCAATACTTTGTTGTATTAAGTTGATAGTGAATCACGATAACCATAATTAATTTGACTTCAGGATCCATTTTAACTACGTCAATACGTTTATCTTACCACATACTTATGAATTTATAATATTATAGTTTTCTCAATATCACCTATATCAAATAAACAAAATTTGATTGTAACTTTTTCCCAACCCAAATACTTAGAAGACAATTATAAACTTTTCTAACCAAAAACAAAATATCTTAATTCATTATAGGTAAATTTCAGACTTTGGTGGGACCTATAAACACTAGAAAACATTAGCAAAAGAATTCACTTATTTAGATTGTCATTACGCTGAAAGAGTTCAATTATCCGATCACTCTATATAAAATAGGGGGAAAGTTTATCAGATATGAAGGTTTGTTCTTTTCAAATAAAATTTCAGCCTTGACTAAAAGTTGTAATCTAGAAATAATTAATTTTTTATTTTTTTTAATTCATTCAAAAATAGATTATGTTTTAGAAAGAAAACAAAGATTGATACACAAAAAGATTTTGTTTATATATATTGTTTCCGATCACTCCATATAAAATAGGGGAAACATTTATGAGATATGAAAGTTTGTTCCTTTAAATTAAATTTTCAGCCATGACTAAAAATTGTAATCTAGAAATAATTTTTAAAAAAAATCTTTAACTCATTCAGAAAAAGATTATATTTTAAAAAGAAAACAGAGATTGATAAGCAAAGAATTACTTTAATTTACTTGAATGCATTTTTTGATAGTGCATTATACCATGCCAATTTAAGTTATAACTTAAACTATCGTGTCTATGGATGACATGATTATTTATATGAGTCAAACATAAATGATTTGATGGATTTAGAGGATATATTTATTACTTGAGTACTTATAAATTGACGAGGTTTATATTCTCAATAAATTATAAAATTTATATCAAAATGTTAAATATTAAAAAAATTATAATTAGTTAGAAAACTAAAATCACTGAGTTTGTAAGTGTTGGATGAGCTTCTCCATATCCACCTAGGGTCTGTTGGACATATATAAATAAAATGCACTATATATGGAATAGATAGCTTTTGATATTTGTAATCCCTTGAGTACAACATAAGAGATACACCTTTTATTCATATATGTCTCAAAGACACAATTATAAATAAGCCCTCGAGTGCTTTAACAAGTTGAGAGACTATTTGTAGGTTCGGAGCTAGGGTAAGGTGAATCTGTTCCCGATAGAGGTTGCATGCCCTCCCTTTACATAATATAGATGGGTTGGACATCGCTAACCTTAATGATATATCAAATAAATATAAAATA
Source organism: Torreya grandis (assembly GCA_037957365.1). Taxonomy (NCBI): domain Eukaryota; kingdom Viridiplantae; phylum Streptophyta; class Pinopsida; order Cupressales; family Taxaceae; genus Torreya; species Torreya grandis. The sequence continues at coordinate 381,913 of JARHVA010008552.1, read as the reverse complement.
ATTTCCTGAAAAAAGATTTAATAGTATGATCCAAAATATTATAAATTAGAGATAATTTTTAAAGAAAAATTTTATTTACTTTATAATATGAAAAGACAAATATCAAAATAAAAATTATAAATATTATTATTTCAACTAAAAGATAACTTCATTATAATTAAAATTAACGGTAAAAATATTAAACCATCCCATGCTTTCAAAATAAATACAAAAGAGTTGAAATGGAAAGAATAAAATAATAAAATAAGAGTTCAATATTATTTTTTAATACATTTTTCAAATTTAATAATTGAAAAAAATAAACTATAATTTTCTATTTCGATTATGATATAAATAAAATACATACTGTTTCATTCATTATAATATAAGTTAAACTTTTAACGAAAACAGAAGAAAAAGATATTTAAATCAGGTAACCCATTAATACTATCTATTTCGGTTCATCAATGCCCTCATCTAGTCAGGCTTGTTTTGAATGGATGATGTTATAGCTTTTCCAATAATACCTATACCAAAAAAGTATTTCATCAATACCCTCATCTTAACTCGTAAGTGTATGGTATTATAACTTTTCTCATACCACTTATTCCAAGTATATCAAATTAGATTGTAACTTTTTCCAAGCAGCCATTATTGAAAAGACAATTCTTATACTTTCTAAATTTCAGACTTTGGTACCCAGTAAGCCCTGAAGACATTAGGAGAAGAGGATAGGTGGACACTACGCTGAAAGAGATAACAGGTAAACAAGGCTATAGGACACAAGGGTTTGTTCTTTTAAAATAAATTTACAGACTAGCCTAAGAGTTGTAACTGAGAAATAAATTGGGAACACAAACTTTGGTGCTTTCCGAAAAAAATTTACTGTGCGGGAAAGAAAACGATTATTAATATGCAAAGCATTATGTGTTTGCATTACACCATGCCAATTTACCTTATAATGTATCCTATAGTGTGTATGGATGTCATGAATTTTTCATGTGTCTTTCTCGTAAATGGCATGCCTTGTTAGTTGAACGTCATGCTTTTTGTATGTAGGAATTGACACGTTCGTCTTGTTTGAGACAAGGACAGGAAACGGAGTGCGAAGGTGTTGGTCATTTCTTAGTCCGTAAAATGGGCACTTAATGGTGCATAATGGGGGTTCCTTTTATGTTTATATTGTACGTCTCTTTTTAAGATATATTAGACATGTTTGTGTGTTTTCTACCTTCGTGTATATATATAATTTAAATGGTATATAATTTAAGTGTTAAAAATATTTAAAATAAAAGATATTTTAAATATTAAATTAAATTTTTGTAATGGTTTAATAAAAAAAGTTGGACAAGAAAAATGAGAATCTTCCACATTTTCACTCTAACATGATTATGTCAAATAATTATAAATTCAGTAAATTTTGAAATTGAAACATATACATTGAAAGAGTCACTTCGATTGTCTTCCTTATGCCAAATGATGTTTGCATACATAATAGTAAAATTTATGTTATCAAAATGATCATGCAAAATGGGTGGTTTCGAATGTGACAATGATTTTTTTGTATGTTATATTGGTAGTTCCACCTTCTAAACTAGTACCACTACATAAATGTGTAAAATAGAAAAAAATAACTTTAGAATAGTGTATCATCTTATACTTCTTGACAATTGGATTTTTCTAATGCAAAAAATCTTCAACTTCTAATGCACCTAAGGACATCTTCAACATCTAAATAAGTAAGATGTACAACTTAATTATAAAGGCATGTTCAAAAGTGAGTAAATGAGTTCAATTGTTTAAAGTAGAGAAATTTGAAATGTGACAGATTTCAATGAACTATGGTAATAGTAAATTGATATGATAAAAATTACACTCTAATGGCACCTTTTAGAAATTTTCAATGTTTAAGGAAGGAGACATAGTCATCAATTTAATCTATTAAGTTCGTTTGCTGGTATTTCCCACAATATGTTCCTAATGCAAAAACTCAATTTTTGTTTAATCTTTTTCTCATAACAAAAATAAGCCATTCCATAAAAATGTGTATGATCATAATTACAATGTGTATAATTAAATAAAATTTTAGTATAATATAAGTTTATGATAATATAGCTGTAGAAAAACATTAAGACTAAAATAATGATTACTGAGAGATAAATCATATTATTTTTTTGACTCATAACTTATTAATTTTGGTTCAACATCCTTTTTTTTAAACCTTTATTGTATATTATCACACATGGTCTACTTATATAAATTTACAATTTTGGGGGACCTCTTTCCCCTTCTCATTAACATATCTCTAACCTAAATCTAATTATATATGCTCAAATTCATGTCATATTTATCTATTATCAACTTTAAAGTCTTATTAATCCATTATCTAAGTAGTTTTTTCTATAAAACATGATTTTGAAAAATAGTAATTGTGTTGCCCATAATGAATTAAATCTATAATATGATAGTAAGAAAAATGTCTGAAAAAATAGTGAATAACAATGAAAATAGTAAGAGATATGAAAGTGGAAACCCCTGGTTAAAAACATGGAATTCTAAAAGTGGAATAAAACTCTGAATGTTGATTGGACTATAAATTGTAAATCTTAAAATGATTGATTCTAATGATATCATATCCAAATCATTGATTGAGTACCACATAAAATTAATAGTTCATTTATTGTGTACCTCTTTTTTTCTTAGTATGTACCGACACTTTAGTATTGTACCATGGTATTTTATAGATTATACAATTTAATGGATAAGTGTTTATGATAACGGAAATTATGTTTGTGTTTTTTCTTCACAGATTGCATGAACAAAATATGATAGGTTAATTCTATTCTTATCATTTACCTAACCTTAAAATATAGTTATAAAAGAAATAATAGTAGGTTAATTAAATTGGGAAACCTTTTGGAGATTTGAATTTACAAATTTTTGAATGATTATAATATGAATAAATGTATTTACCTTGTGCATATGATTGAAATCTAAACCCAAGAGATAAAATTGCTTCACCTCCTATCCAAGATAATAACATGGATTTATTCTTGGTAATTTAACTAATGAAATATATTCTAACACTTAGAAGAACAACGTTATAGTAAAATTAAACACGTAAGAATGTATGCAATCACTTCGAATATGTAGGATCTCACTAGAGAAAAAACTTGACATTAAAAAACCTAACATAGTAACCTAATTTAATTATATGATTAATTGAACTATTTACAATACTATAAAATCATAATGTTTTATATCATCACTCAAAAAATTAATATATATAAAGTATTCCATATAATTTACAAATCAGATAGTAGATGACATACCTCAACATTATTATAATTACTTATGTCCACTCGATATAATCTAGCATGTATGGGTTTCATCATATTCTATCAATGAATATCCATGCCTTCATCTAGAACATCACTTTTTAATGACCTTTCATCAAGGGAATATGTAGTCACCCACTATTAACAAATTTGATCATTAAGTAACTCTCCTCAACATATCCATTTCATATCACTACTAAGACATTACTCACACACTTATACTAATAAAATATAGTCTGACATATGTTTAGTAAATATTAAACTTTTTTGACACATTTATTGACCATGTTACATTTCTATTTAGATCACCTTGATAATAAAACACAATTGTGAACCACTTCAATATCTTCCATAATGTAATGATATTGTGTATAAAACACCTAGTATCATATTCTATCATTTTTTCACACTTTCCTCTATTGGATTTGTGACAACAAAGTTAAATTTTGGATGATTTTATGGTAAGGTTTATATCCCACTTTTATAAGAGGGTGTAAGGGATCAAAAAATCAAAGATTCAAACCCCTATTTCTAGGAAGATGAATTCCACCAAATTCTATTTTTAGAAGAAAAGTCTTAATGGAATTTTTGCACTCTATTTTTAGGAGGTATCCTAATGATGTTTTGTCAATTAGTCATATTTATCTTTGTGGAGTTCACACGCAATATACATAGTGAATTTGCATGTAATCTATTAATCTTAGAATTAATAAAACTTGATATCATGCACCATGGATGTTTCCTTACCTGTTAAAGGTTTTAACACGTAAATCATGTGTTTTATCTCATGCATATTGAGAATTTATTTATTTAATTATCTATGTAATTGCATTATGTTATATTTTACATATACTTAAAATTTATGGTTTCTTAACAGTGATATGAGAGTGAGGTTACTCTTATTCTACAAAAACTGTGTTCCATATTTGGTGTTGTTTTCTATAACATCAAATGGTGAATTTTACAAATGCAATGTTTTAGATGGATAATTTTAATGACCAAAACAAATTTGAGTAGTGGAATCTCAAAGTACATGATGTGTTTATGCAACAGGTGATACACAAAGCATTAGATAGAAATTTAGAGAAACCTATGGAAATGAATGATGATGATTGGGAAGAAGTGTATATAAAATATCTTAGTAAAATATGATTCTATTTAGCAGATGTGGTTACTTTTAATGTAGCTGGAGAAAATATTGTGGCAGGCTTATGCACAAAATTAGAAGGAATGTACATGCTAAAATATATAAAAAATCATATTTAATTAAATAATCCCCTATATACATTAAAAATTAAATAAGGTATGAAAATTGTTGATCATTTAAATATTTTCAATACTCTATTATGTTAGTTGATTAGTATTGGTGTGAAAGTGGATGAGGAAGATAAGGCAATAACCTTGTTATGTACTTTTTCTTATTCTTTGGATCATATAGTAACATACTTTAAATAAAGTACTACATATGATCTTCACTATGATTATATTGTGGGAACATTGTTGGTTGAGGAGACAAGGAGAAATTCTAGTCTAGAGACTTCTATGCTTGAAGCTATGGTTATTAGGGTAACATCTCTAGAGAGATGGAAAAGCTCCAGAGACATATATAGATCTAAGTTATAAGCCAATAAAAGTAAGGCAAAGTGTTGGCACTATGCTAAAGTAGGAAATATTAATAAATATTGTTGGAAAATAAAATAAGGTGAAAATAAGGAAGAATCCACCAAGGAATTGAATCTGAAGTAGGAGATTAGTAATGATTTTAATCTATTTTTAATGTTTCCTATTATCATCATGAATAGTTATTGGATTTGGGTGCTACACATCACATGTGTTAACATTGGATTTGGTTTTTTTCTTACCAAACCCTTGATGGAAGTTATATTCTTTTAGGAAATAATATTTCTTGCAAGACTAAAGGGATGCGTAGAATTAAGATAAAATTATCTGATGGTATAGTAAGGACTCTAACAGCAGTAAGACATGTACCAGAACTTTAAACAAACTTTATTTCTTTGAGTTAATTATATTCTTTTGGTTATAAATTCATAGTTCAAGGTGGAGTTGTTAAGGTGTCTAAGGGTACTTTAGACATAATGAAGGATCTAAAAGTTGGAAACTTGTATATATTGCAAGGGAGTACAGATATTAGTCAAGTAGTTGTGGTATATAAAATAGTATAAGATCCTACTTGTATATGGAATTTATGTTTGGGTTACATGAGGGAGAAAGGGTTAAATTTACTAAAAAATGTAAGGGTTAAAGTTACTAAAAAATATAAGTTAAGTGTTGGTTTAAAATCTTTAGATTTGGATTTATCCAATCACTATGTTTTTGGGAAACAATTTAGATGAAAGTTTAGTTCAGGAAGTCATGTAAGTAAAGGTATTCTTGACTATATTAATTTTTATGTGTGGGGTATAGCCCCTATAATTTTGTATGAAGGATGATTTAATTTTGTTATGTTTATAGATGATTACTCCAAAAAAGTATGGGTCTATTGTCTAAAGAGAAGGTTTGATGTTTTAAACGTATTTAAGTAATTTATAGCTTTGGTAAAGAAGAAACCTAGTAGTTCAATCAAATGTTTTAGAATTGATAATGGAAGTGATTTCACATCCTTCGATTTTTATAATTATTTCAAATAAGTTTTGATTAAAAGGTATATGACCACTATCAATACACTACAAAAAAACATGGTTATTGAATGCATGAATAGGACTCTTCTAGAGAGAGCAAGGATCATTCTCAACAATATCAATTTAGACAAGAATTTATATGTATAGGTAAGTTTATACATCACTCTATATATTAAATCAATCATCATTAGTTCTAATAGACTATAAGATTTTTGAAGAGGTATAGATAGGTCATCGATGTGATTATTCAGATTTAAATCATTTTGGTTGTAATGTTTATGCTTTTGTTGATAAGAATCCACATTCAAATTTAGATCCAAGATCCCAAAATTATATCTTTATTAATTATGGTGAAGGAGATGGTGTTAAGGGTTACAAAGTGTGGGATGCTACTACCCAAAAGATTATCATTAGCATAGATGTAAGGTTTAGTGAATCATATTTTCTAAAATTAGATTAAAAATGAAAGGAAAATAGGAACTAGAACATCAAAATGTCAAGGTTGAAATAGAGCCATCTTCAAATTATAAAAATGAGGAAAATCAACCATTTTTTAATTGTGAAAATTTTGAATATTTAGAAAAACTTTAGGAAATGCCTCAATAGTTAGAGTGGAGGCCATAAAATGAGGAAGCACCTACATAATCAATATGGAGATCTAAATGGATTAGGCATCCTCCTAGTAAGTGCAGTCCCAATATTTCAATTGCTTCAATTTTTAATGATGGGAAACCTAGTCATTATCGATAAATATTGGAAGATATGTATAATGATAAATGGAAAAGGGTAATGTAGGAGGAAATGGATTCCTTGGCAAAGAACATGTCATAGGACCTATTAGAAATTCTAAAAGGCATAAAACTTGTTGGCCACAAATGGGTTTAAAAATGAATGATAGGTGTTGATGAAAAGGTTAAAATGTATAGGTCTAGATTGGTGGCAAAGGGATTTGAATAAGAAGAAGGTATTTATTACCATGAAATCTTTTCACTAATTTTAAACTTGTATTAACTTGATTTTTTTTAGCATTAGTGGCTTTACTTGATTTAGAGTTAAATAAATTAGATGTTAAAACCACATTATTTCATGGATATGTGGAACACAACCTGATGGTTTTCTACAAGATAACAAAAAAAAATTTGCAATCTCAGGGAATCATTGTATGGCCTGAAATAGTCACCCATGCAATGTTACAAGAAGTTTAATTCCTTCATGGGCAGCAAAAATTTTGTTAAGAATGAGTATGGTCCTTGTTTATATATATATATATATATATATATATATATATATATATATATATATATATATTGGATAATGGCTCATTAATTATATTGGCATTGTATGTTGATGATATGCTTGTGATGCAGGAGCATCTACACAAGACATAGTTATGAATTAAATTTAAAATCAAATTATTATATTTTTCCCTCTTTATGTTGAAATTAAAGAGAAATTGTAATTAGTAAAAGTAAAAATGTGATTGCTGAGTTGTTGAGGAAATGAGGGGAATGGTTGGAAGATTTTCAACCGTAAGATAAATTTTCTCCTATTAGAATATGCTGGTAAACTTTCAAACTATTTCTTGTTTTAATCCTCAGCCCAAATTGGGCGCAGAGGTTAGAGAAGAGATTTTTGGTTTATTAAAAGAAAAAGAACAGTCATTAAAGAGAAGAGAGGAAGAGAAGTACGTAGAAGAGAGAGGAAAAAAAAGGCTCTCTCATTCAAGACATCAAAGAAGAAGGTGGAAGTAAAGGAGAAGAAGGAGGAGGACAGGAACGTAGAGGGGAGAGTAAGGTAGAAATGAGTCCAGAGAGTTGATAGAAGAAAGAGAAGAGGAGGTCTGTAATGGAGTGGCAGAGTTGTATGTATGAAGACATTTGAATGAAAAGGAACTTGGTTATGATCTTGCTCTTCTTCTCAGACTCTCAGAATCTAAAAATATGTAAGTACATGTGTCTGTCTACTTTTGTTAAACTTGATTAGTATTGTTGTGGTTGTCCATAAGACATATGGTCTGAAATTCTGACTTGTTCAATATTAAACGCTGTTGATAGCATGGAGACTGTAAATTGATCGTAAGAGTTTGAGGACATTGCATAGGTTCTAATACAAATTCAAGAACCTTTGAAGATAATGAAAAGTTCATATTTTACTAGATTCTTATCGGACCATTTTTTTTTCAAAAAAATGTATTTCTGTGATTTAAAATCTGGAACAAATGTCTATGAAATAATGAAAAATAGGGGGTAGAATTAGTCACAATGTTTGCAGTGGTCCTCTAGCTGGAGATAAGAGTAACGGGCATCAACATCAGCCCACGTTTGTATACACAGAAATGTTCAAAGAAGAGGGGCTCTAAATATCCTCTTCCAGCTTAATGTTAGGATAGGAATCTATTTGCCAATTTGGTAAATTATGGAACGGAGATAAACACATATTTGTAGTTGGTTGAAAGCGTACTGAGACTTTATGAGTCCGTTGATAAAGAAAGGAAGTTCGGAATAGGCAAAGTAACCACACTTATCATATAAACCAGTTGGCTATGGGCGTGGTCTTAGGCCTAATTCATCAGACTGAGCTTGGTGTTAATTTAGTTTCATTTTAAGAAATGATTATGTGACTTTGTTTGGTGTAGATCGAGAGTCGAATCTGGAAGGGAGGAATGCGTCTATGTTGTAAGGCCTTTTGGTCAAGGACGTATATTATGTTTTACTCATAGACCGAAAACTTGAGCCTCTAAGGATTCTGATCACGTCTATTTATAAGGTATTTAAGCCTGGGCAGATTAGAGATGGATTGGTAAAGGCTGATGGACCATAGTAACTTATGCAGAATGGATAAAGAGTTTGATGGGAGGCAGAGCCGAAATATTTGACAGCTGAAATTGTTTTGCCAAACGGCCAAAGGAGTGACGCTGTTGATTGAATTATATCATTTCTGGAGAAGATTTGGAACATATAGAAATAAAAGGACTGAATTATTTTAGAAGCATTTAAATTGCTAAAGGATACTAAAGATCTGCTAAAGCAACAGAGAAGCGTTTGTATGCTTTGGAGTATGCATGGCATCCATTATTTAATCCAATGCGTGGTGATTGCAAACTAAATTATAGTTGTGATTCAAACAAGACACTATTTTTATCCCTTCTCTGGCATATGCAAAAACTTGGACCACATAGGTTGTCATCATTTTGGTTTCAGATCTTCTTTATTGTTTGTCAACCATATATATATACAGCTCAATTACGTGTGAATAATTTTCTTTCATCATGGGACATGTATGTTACTCCATCTTCCATTGCCTCCATCCCAATATAATGCTATGCACTTGCTTGTCAAGAAAGAGTACAGAAATAAGTTTCAATCCCTACTTCTATGTGCTAAGTTCCTAGGTTAATAGGATGATAATGAGAAAGCCTGCTTAGGCTTGAGATGATAACCAAATAATTAGTGTATCATTGCTAGAAACCCAATTCTTAATTTGAAGCAGGTGTCATCTGTGATAAACACTTGCAATGGCTTTTATTGTCACAACTTTGTACCTAATAAACCTTATAAGCCAACATTATGGACAGAGGCGTGGACTAGATGGTTTACTGAACAATGGAGGAGATGATAGATAGAATCTTTGCACAAACTGTACATTGTTCGAAAGGCTCGAAGAAAGTATCAGTATCTTTTGAATTCTTTTGATCCAGCAGAAGCAAGAGAGACCATTATGACAGCATCAGGGATGTATGTGGTTAACAAGAGACACGAATACAACAAAGATCTAGTTGCACCATTTGGTATCAGAGCTTGAAGCTCTTGGGATTAGATAATTTGTTGCTGCAGAATTAAGAAAAGAATGATGTTGCAGTTGTGAAGGATTTGGTAAAAGGATCAACAGGAGACAGCACTAGAAGACTTTGCTGAAGAAAAGGTATGAGAAGTCTATATTATTTGATTGAGTTTATTTTGTTTAAGAAGCAACAGGTGAAGAGAAAGGTAGCCAAGCCATTAAGGCTTAAGAAGAGAAGAAGCCAAGGAAGGCTTAGAGAAGAAGATCCAAGGTAAAATAAGTTTGGATTGTGATTTATGTTTTGTTGAAGTATTGTATAAAGAGTTGCTGCAGGATGGATCAAAAGACTAGGATGCAAAAGGCCTAGGTGAGATCAAGTGGATTGTCAACAAACCAGTCAAGGAGAAAAGGCTTGGGTGAGACAAGGGATCAAGAGACCAAGGTGGAAAAGACTTGGGTGAAGATCTCAGAGATGGAAGCATTGTTGAAGGCACTGCAGAGCAGCAAGGTACATGAGGGCAGCAAGAGGAAAACAAGCATCAAAGGTATGACTAATGTTGAGTTTAATAAAGAAATTGCTAGTTTGAAGAAAGAATTAGCTAAGGTTAAGGATGAGTATGAGTCTTGGATGCAGCTGAATAGACAAGCATGGATATGGCCAATGAAGAAGAGATTGAAGTGGCCAATAGTTCTCTTAATGAAAAGGAGAAGGCAAATGAAGATTGCCATAAAGAGGGAAGCCCAAAGAGGCAAGAATATAAGAAGCTTGCCAAGTGGGCAGCAAGAAGAAGAAGTTGAGAAGAAGGTTCTCATTGAGGAGAACAAGAGAGGAGAAGAGAGAAAAGAGGAAGTGCCAGGAAGAGCACTTGAGAAGAAGAGAGTGTCCATTAAGAGGATACTCATGGAGACATTATGGTCTCTTGTTTTTGTAATTAATTCTGTTTTTGAGTGGGTAAATGCAGGTATGAGCAGCGTATTGAAGGTCAAGAGAAGGGCCTTGGAGAGTAAAGAAATTGGTACAGGAAAAGACACCAAATGCATGAGTGAATATGCAGAAAAGAGAAGAGAATTTGCTGCTGTTGATAAAGTGCATTGGTTAATGCATGAGAGAGGAAAGGTAGAAGAAGAAACTGAATTCCAAGATGCCATTGAAGGCCAGGAAGAAGAAAGAGGACAGCCAAGCACAAAGGAAGAGAAAGATTGCTCCGTGGAACAAGCTAACAAAGAGGTAAATGAAGTGTTAAGTGCTGATTTTGATGGTTATTATGAGCATGAAGATATTAATGCACAGGTTAGAAGAGGAAAGAAGAAGATGAAATCCTCACACAAAGCAGTCAATCATGGCTACATAATGCCTAAGTGGATGGTGAAGCACACAAGCAAGCAACAAGTAAGCAAGCAGGCAAGTTTACCTTATAAGATTGATTTTTCTCATATGAATGTGCAAGAAAATAAAAAGACAAACAAAGTTGGTTTTTCATTTGTGCTACAAGAACATGGTTATAGGATGCCTAAATGGCTTGAGAAGTCAAATGGTAAGAAAGAGAAACAAGTATGGGTGCCTAAGAAGGCAAAGAATGAAGCAGATGTGAGTGTTGAGACAGCAAGACCAAGAACTCAATGGAGGAAGGTAAAGGATGACACAAGTACATGGCAAGGTAATGATGTTTTTGAATCAATTAATAATCTTTTTATGGAAAATGAAGAATGGAAAGTGGCTGTAAGACAGCAAGGAAAGACTTCCAAAGGAATGGATGATGAGGAAAGGAAAGAATATGCAACAGAACAAACAAGATGGCTTCAGGCAGTGATTGAAGAAAGCAAGGAAACAGAAGGTATGAATACTGCAATTGTTTTTGATGAATATATTGATGTTGGTGAAGAAGCGGATTTGTATAAAGAAACTATAAAGTGGATGAATGTACTTAGAGAGGATGAAATACAATCTGGTCCTAAGTTTGATATAGGACATGAAGATTTGAATGAGTTTATGTTGAGTGATGAAATGAAAAGTAAGGCTAGTAAGGAACAAGTAATCCTTCAGGTTGATAAGCCCAAGTTTGATGAAGATTGTGAGATAGATAAGATCTCACTAAAGGTAGAGTTGAGAATGATAGAAGAGCTGTTTGGTAATTCAAGAGAGTTGTATAAAGGTACAAGCCATGGTGAAGACAGCATTGGAAAGAGTGAAACAAGACAAGAGCAAAGCAATGAGACCAAGGCAGTTTTGGTCAAGAAACAAGAGCAGAAATGTGAAGGCAGCCAAGAGGTTTCATGGCCTCAATGTTTTTCTACTAAGGTGGCTTTTGATGTTTTGAATGCAGGTAAGGAAGACATATGTTTTGAAGACATATATGAAGATGAAAACTTTAGAGACACATATGAGAATGAAGCATGGAGTTGGGAGATTGCAGCTGAGAAAGAAATAAGAAGAAGAACATACCAGAAGAAGAAGAAAAGCAAGATGAAAGGCAAAGACCAGCAAAGACAAATTCAAGCATTTTCATTGACAAGAAAACCTTGGGATCCAGGCATACAGTAAAGGCTAAAGCATGGAGCAGCATTTCATTTGAACCAAGGTTCAAATTGTTCCTAGAGGGAGAGTATGATGCAGGAGCATCTACACAAGACATAGTTATGAATTAAATTTAAAATCAAATTATTGTATTTTTCCCTCTTTATGTTGAAATTAAAGAGAAATTGTAATTAGTAAAAGTAAAAAGGTGATTCCTGAGTTGTTGAGGAAATGAGGGGAATGGTTGGAAGATTTTCAACCGTAAGATAAATTTTCTCCTATTAGAATATGCTGGTAAACTTTCAAACTATTTCTTGTTTTAATCCTCAGCCCAAATTGGGCGCAGAGGTTAGAGAAGAGATTTTTGGTTTATTAAAAGAAAAAGAACAGTCATTAAAGAGAAGAGAGGAAGAGGAGTACGTAGAAGAGAGAGGAATAAAAAGGCTCTCTCATTCAAGACATCAAAGAAGAAGGTGGAAGTAAAGGAGAAGAAGGAGGAGGACAGGAACGTAGAGGGGAGAGTAAGGTAGAAATGAGTCCAGAGAGTTGATAGAAGAAAGAGAAGAGGAGGTCTGTAATGGAGTGGTAGAGTTGTATGTATGAAGACATTTGAATGAAAAGGAACTTGGTTATGATCTTGCTCTTCTTCTCAGACTCTCAGAATCTAAAAATATGTAAGTACATGTGTCTGTCTACTTTTGTTAAACTTGATTAGTATTGTTGTGGTTGTCCATAAGACATATGGTCTGAAATTCTGACTTGTTCAATATTAAACGCTATTGATAGCGTGGAGACTGTAAATTGATCGCAAGAGTTTGAGGACATTGCATAGGTTCTAATACAAATTCAAGAACCTTTGAAGATAATGAAAAGTTCATATTTTACTAGATTCTTATCGGACCATTTTTTTTTCAAAAAAATGTATTTCTGTGATTTAAAATCTGGAACAAATGTCTATGAAATAATGAAAAACAGGGGGTAGAATTAGTCACAATGTTTGCAGTGGTCCTCTAGCTAGAGATAAGAGTAACGGGCATCAACATCAGCCCACGTTTGTATACACAGAAATGTTCAAAGAAGAGGGGCTCTAAATATCCTCTTCCAGCTTAATGTTAGGATAGGAATCTGTTTGCCAATTTGGTAAATTATGGAACGGAGATAAACACATATTTGTAGTTGGTTGAAAGCGTACTGAGACTTTATGAGTCCATTGATAAAGAAAGGAAGTTCGGAATAGGCAAAGTAGCCACACTTATCATAGAAACCAGTTGGCTATGGGCATGGTCTTAGGCCTAATTCATCAGACTAAGTTTGGTGTTAATTTAGTTTCGTTTTTAGAAATGATTATGTGACTTTGTTTGGTGTAGACCGAGAGTCGAATCTGGAAAGGAGGAATGCGTCTATGTTGTAAGGCCTTTTGGTCAAGGACGTATATTATGTTTTACTCATAGACCGAAAACTTGAGCCTCTAAGGATTCTGATCACGTCTATTTATAAGGTATTTAAGCCTGGACGGATTAGAGATGGATTGGTAAAGGCTGATGGACCATAGCAACTTATGCAGAATGGATAAAGAGTTCGATGGGAGGCAGAGCCGAAATATTTGACAGCTGAAATTGTTTTGCCAAACGGCCAAAGGAGTGACGCTGTTGATTGAATTAGATCATTTTTGGAGAAGATTTGTAACATATAGAAATAAAAGGACTGAATTATTTCAAACGCATTTAAATTGCTGAAGGATACTAAAGATCTGCTGAAGCAACAGAGAAGCGTTTGTATGCTTTGGAGTATGCATGGCATCCATTATTTAATCCAATGCGTGGTGATTGCAAACTAAATTATAGTTGTGATTCAAACAAGATGCTATTTTTATCCCTTCTCTGGCATATGCAAAAACTTGGACCACATAGGTTGTCATCATTTTGGTTTCAGATCTTCTTTATTGTTTGTCAACCATATATATATACAGCTCAATTAAGTGTGAATAATTTTCTTTCATCATGGGACGTGTATGTTACTCCATCTTCCTCTGCCTCCATCCCAGTATAATGCTATGCACTTGCTTGTCAAGAAAGAGTACAGAAATAAGTTTCAATCCCTACTTCTATGTGCTAAGTTCCTAGGTTAATAGGATGATAATGAGAAAGCCTGCTTAGGCTTGAGATGATAACCAAATAATTAGTGTACCATTGCTAGAAACCCAATTCTTAATTTGAAGCAGGTGTCATCTGTGATAAACACTTGTAATGGCTTTTATTGTCACAACTTTGTACCTAATAAACCTTATAAGCCAACATTATGCACAGAGGCGTGGACTGGATGGTTTACTGAACAATGGAGGAGATGATAGATAGAATCTTTGCACAAACTGTACATTGTTCGAAAGGCTCGAAGAAAGTATCAGTATCTTTTGAATTCTTTTGATCCAGCAGAAGCAAGAGAGACCATTATGACAGCATCAGGGATGTATGTGGTTAACAAGAGACACGAATACAACAAAGATCTAGTTGCACCAGCTTGTAATAAGCAAAATCATGCCATAAAATAATAGTTTGAAGTCTCATCTAGCTAAGACATTTGATATGAAATATTTAGGAGTACAAATGAAAATATTAGGCATGGAAATACATAGAGACAAGAAAAATGGTAAGCTTTGGTTATCACATCAAAGGTGTTTGGAAAAGATACTAATTAAATTTAGTAAGAAGTATGTGAAACAAGTTAGTATCCCTTTTTCTTCCCATTTCAATCATTATTCAAGTTTATGTCCTAGTAGTGATGAAAAAAATAGTATATGTCTCATGTATCTTATGCTATTGCAGTATGAAGTTTAATGTATGCTATGGTATATACAAGGATAGACATTCAACATGCAGTTAGAGTTATTATTAGATATATATAAATTCTAAGTAAAAAACATTAGGTAGTAGTGAACTAGGTGTTTCACTATTTGCAAGACACAAGTGATTATTGCATCACTTACAATGGATCTGATGATTCTAATTTTTTAGGAGATCTGGTTGAAAGATCAACATCTCATTACATTTTTACATTTTTAGGTGGAGCTATTAGTTCGATTTAAAAACTTCAAAAGATTGTTGTTACATCAACTACTGAGGTAGAATATGTGGTTACCTATCATGCTTATCAGGAGGCAATTTGGATAAGTGGCCTATTGGGTGAATTTGGAATAGAACAATACAAAATAAAGTTATTTTTTGATAGTTAGAGTGTAATTTATCTGGCCAAGAATCCAATTTATCATATTAGGACAAATCATATTTCTATAAAGTACCATTTTGTCAGATAGGTTATTGATGAAGGAAAAGTATCAATCTAAAACGTCCACACAAAGGAAAATAGTGTTGACATATTCATAAAACTACTTTTGTTAAAGAAGCTAAACTAGTCATTCGCTTCTCTTGGCTTATAGAAAAGGTGATGATTTGGTTGGTAAGATATAAGGCCAAAATTATTGTCAAGATGGAGATTGTTGGATATGTGATAATAAATTTAAATTCTAGACCCTTCTATGGCACGATTTATAGCCCACTTTTACAAGGGGTATGTGTGGATGGGTGAAAAATCAAGTAGTCAAAGCCCTATTTTTAGGAAGACGAATTCCACCATTTTTTTTGGAAGAATCCTAACAGTGCTTTATCAATTAGGCATATTTATATTGGTGGAGTCTACATGTAATCCACATAGTGAATACGCATGTAATCTATTTATCTTATAATTAATAAAGCTTGATATCTTGCATCGTCGATGTTTATTTAGCTTGATAAATTTTTACCACGTAAATCATGTATTGTATCTCATGCATTTTGAGGATTTATTTTTTTAGTTATATTCTCTTATCTCTTACATATTGTATAATTTGTGGTTTCCTAACATCTTCCTTACATGTCACTTGTAGGATTCCCTTGTACAATTCATGTGAAACATCACATTGTTCATAGTTTTACTTACACAAGTAACATGTTAAATACCCTATAAAACTAGTGTTTATATAATTAAACTTTAATAACACAACTGGAAACACAATTATCATTGAAAAGATCCATGTAAATTAATTTTTTTTAAAACTCTTATTTGTTAAACCATTTTCATAAGGGAGTGCAACTCCATACTTTATATAATGTATAAAACCATACTCATTGATCTATTGCACCAAGTTAACTTATCAATACATAAAGTAATCCATAATATTTTCATTTACATCAAAATTTCATATCAATGCATTCTATCTCATCCTTTGTGATGTATTATAATACCACCAATTGGTATCTATAATATAAATAATCATAAAAAACATGAATAAATATCATATCTTTGGGCCCATCCCTAATTAATACTTAATCATGTGCCTAAGCAACTATGAGGTTAGGTGGGGCATTACAATTAAGTTGTGTATAATTGTATTTCCCATTATACACATTTTTATGACATCACTTATGTGTTTTCTGAGAACAATATCATAAAATAAATGAAATTTTAAATTGGAACCTAGTCTGGGGTACACCAACATTAGAACTTGGTAGCATCAATTGATCACTAATTCTCCTTCCTTCAACTTTAGAAAAATTATAAATAGTATGAATAGAGTGTATTTTTATTATATCAAATTAATACTACTATAGTTTACCCAACTCTATGTTACCTTCCACAATTTATCTTCTTAAAATAATTGAATTCACATACTTAGACTTACACTCAGGGATTAAATATTATGCTATGGCTATTAAATATTCATATGTTAAACATCTCCCTTTTTACAATAAATGATCTCCAATAATTGAGCCATTCAAGAAATATAATTGCAATGACAATTTTCATTGTGTTATGCATAAGTTCTTAGATTATAGCTATCAATATAACATGTAAAATCAAACCTATCACATTCAAAACCATCTTTTTTGAAGGATAGTCACCATTACATATAAAAAAAATTCACTATCATATGTAGAATGTTTGGTGTGGTCTTATCACTAAGTAATTGTATCAACATTTACAAAATTCATAGTTTTTTTAATAATATGTGTGTTTTATAATTTTATATTAGTATTAGAAAAATATTTGTTATTGCAATGTCATTTTTTATGAGGTTTCCACTTTGGTATGGTTTCCTCCATGCACACTATAGAGAAGTCCCTTGTTTTTCTATCGTTTCAACTTACATACTATAAACCTTCCCAAGTTGCCTTTAGGACTAGCATTTATTTCATTTTTGGGTTTCTTGCCTTCAAGCAAGGCCTTCCTATTTAATGCATTATCCTCCTTCTCTCCTAGTTATTTTAGCTATGTTGAAGAATGATAGAGTGTCTAGTAATGGTCCCCTACAAGTACGTGAAATTTTTTGTCCCAAAGGTATACCATGAGGTAATTCTTCTAACCTGATGTTATTTTACCCATTCCATAAATTAAATAAGATTTTCAATGGCTAGAATAGTTTTGTTTAATAGGATATTTTTTGTGTTGAATTCCCTTTAAAAGTATGCTTAGGTTCTAGGTTCAAGCCCACTAGGATATTGATGGCATAAATCTTGAGAGCATCTAGAATATGACCAAGTATTTTTTATTATCCATTTTCTCAACCCCTCACATATAGGAGGTATCATCTATAAATTGGCCACATGGTACATTAGGAACTCGGTCATGGTCCTCTCCCCCTAGACATGAAACGTCAATGTCTCTGAACACACTTCTCTCAAGGTCCCAATTTAGGTAGAATTTATAGGGTTTTGCCTCCCCTATTGGAACTTTACTCACCAGATAACTTCATCGATTAGATAATTAGCCATGAGAAAAAAAGGTTCTACTCTTCAAGATTGTAGAAGTGGGTTTGTGAGTAAACCTCTCTCAAGACTTCAAATAGTTTGTGGGGATTCAAGTTGGGGATGTGAAACACTCCTAACAAGTGTTGTATATCATTTTTATCGACACCTATTTTCACTACCGAGCCACCAAAAATAAAATTAGGGATTGTCCAATTAAGCTTGCTCAGAAAAATGCATCTAGCCACTCATCCTCTCCTCCTAATCCATCTTAAAAAGATGGAAAAAAGATAACTAAGGATTGTTGGACTATGGTAGGAAAGAATAAAAATTGCACTAAAGTTGTGAGCTTAGGCATAAAAAATCCTAAAGGAGGCAAGTCATGAACAAGTAATGTCCCAAGGGACCATGTTTATAATCATAAATAACCTTCTTAGGCTAAAGTCTTGACAGTAATAGAAAAACATAGGGTCTTTACCACCCTTCTTACATCCAATATTCTATGTTAGGGTCTCAGGGCTTCTCTACATAGTTCTTTTGGTATTTAAGACTCACAAACAACCTCTCTACCACATCTTGCTCAATGGGATACAACCAAATACTATTGTATCCCTACTAGGAGGTAAAAAGATTAAGAGTAAGGAGAGTATTAGGTTGATCTTATTTTGAGGAAATAATTTGATTTTATTTAAATTCTAATAATGTGTATTTTTTACAAAATCATTATGATGCTTTAGAAGCCCTAGACTTTGAGCATATGTCTCTTGACACCCATCATCTATGAATTGATTTTCATGGAATTTTTAGGGTCTTACAAATCTAAAATACATGTTTATTATGCATAATTTTATGAGGAAGTTTCCTGATATGGACATTCTTTATCTGTAAGAAGTAAAGTTGGTAGATTTTTTATTGATGGTGGTTAGTAACTCTATCTAGCATGATAGTATTATTCTGCATAGTAATCATGAGGTAAGAAATGGAGTGGTGATCATATTTATTTATCTAAGGTGATGAACACACTTATTAAAATTTGGCACGGACCCCACCAATCAGTTAGTTTGGACCATTTTCAACATTGAAATCCACTCCTTTGGATTTATTAATATTTATACCTCAAATGACACCATTGAGTGTACTCATTTATGCAAATGGATTATGGATGATCTCTTTGATGATTATTGTATCATATGTGGTGTATTTAATATGGTGGCATCTCTTAAAGAAAAACTAAGCCATATACCAATGCATTGGGCAGTTGGTGAAATGGAGGCATGGTATTATATGTACACTAAATGGGGATTTGATGAATGTAATTTAATTTATTAGCCTATAGACAGAGTGTGGTAAACTTGGAGAAATATTAGGGAAGGCCCCACTTAGTTTCTAAATCAACTAGATAGAGAAATGATGTCCACCCAATCGTATTTTTTCTTTGATAATGATTTTTCTCCTCTAGTGTAGGAACTGCAAGATTTTAGGCTTTCCAAACACTCCCCCATTCTATTTGGATTGACTTGAAAATTCATGAAATCCAAGGCCCATAAAACATAATTCTTTCTTAATACCTTCCTAATAAATCATAGGACCACTATGGTGTGCATTCTCAAAGTTTAGAATCTGGATCCCTATCTATCCCAAGAATCTAGTTGGATTATTTGGTGGGATGATGCCATCAGAAGGACATCTCACTTTTTGAGAATCTATAGCCACCAAAATGCTAAAATTTAACAACACTCTTAGTCTACTACTTCCTTAGAGCTTAGTCATGAGGATTTAGCATTAGAAAACTATACCTTCAATGAGATCTTATAATTCAGAGTCTCTTCTTTATGGTATCACATCTAGTTTCTAGATAATTAAAATACTTGGGTAGGTCAAATCAAAGCAAAACAACACTGGCTTAAAATAGGTAACAAAGCCTCCAAAGAATTATTTCAAATGATTTGAGTGAAAAAATTGAAGAAACAAATCCAAGATATCTATGATGCTAGAAGAAGATTAATAAAGACACCACATATGATTCAATACTTTACCCTCCATTACCAATAAGTGTTTAGAGCTCAAGCTTCCTGTGTAGAGTGTGGCATAGCCTCTCAGCAATGTCTCAAAATGGTGCCTTAAAAGCTCACTCCCACTTAGTGGGTGGCTTGCAATAGGATCCTCACTGTGGATGATTCATATGAGGCAATGGTTCATATGGAAAATGATAATGCTCTAGGCATTGATGGTTCTAATATGAATTCTATAAAACCCTCTGGGATCTTGTGGGTGCTAACTTAAACCATGTATATCAAGAAGCCTTTCGTACACATATTCTAGGAAAGAATATAAATAAATGAAACATTAAATTCATACCTAATCAAAGGGATCCAAAATTGATTTGTAATTGGTATTTGATAACCCTTGTAAATGTTTCTTACAAAATCATTACTAAAGATCTGCTACTCCAATTGTGTAATCTACTATCACATGTCATTTGGCCTAAACAAACAAAATTCATCAAAACTAGATATATATTAAATAATATCATTATTTTTTTAGAAGGAATAGGAAGGGATAGAAGATATAATCAACAAGCTATGTTCATAAAAATTAACATTGAAAAATCTTACGATTGTATTGAGTGGCCCTTCATCCTATCCATGCTTAAAGACCTAGGCTTTGGGCCCAATTTCATTCAAATCATTTAGATGATTTTTTTGATACCTCAATTATCCTTTATATTAATGGAATCACTTATGAAAAATTTGGTTTGTTTTAATTTATTTGCCAAGGATGTCATTTAACACCTGCCCTATATATGTTTACAGTTGAGTGTTTTGAATATCTTCTTAGTAATGTCCAAGCTAAGGGCCTTGTTAAAGGAATATATATCCCACTAAATAAAGAAAACCCTAAAAAATATATGAAACTAATAAATGGCCACTTTGATGATGATTCTTTCCTTACTATTATTGAAGAAGAGGATAATGTGGATAATGCCTTGCAGTGTCTCAACACTTTTTGTCTTGCCTCTAGCTTAAGCATCTAATTAAAAAAATATCATTACTACAGGTAGAAATACCTTCCCCCACCACCATGGGCTACGATGTATGGGTTGACCTGTACCCAACATGTTGTAATATTTAAGTTTATTGGCATACCTTTTGATTTTGACGCCTCTTCACCTCTGTTGTGGCGATATGTTGTTGATAGAGTATCAAAGAAACTAGAATGTTGGGTGACTAAGCCCTTATCATTAGTATGTAAATTCCAAATTTTATTAAAAGTGCTTGCGACCACCCATGTATCCTATTCTTCATGCTGGGTGTCTTTTTGTAATTATTATAAGAAACCTGAAAATTTTCTCAAGGATTTTCTTTGGGCCAATTCTTCACATGGACATAAATTCCATAGGGTTGCATGGGAATATTCCTTTCTCATGAAGGATGTCAGAGGTATGAGACTCATTGATGTGGCTCTTCAATAAGTTGCCTTATGTTTCAAATGGATTATGTGGGTCATTGATGACCAATAAGCTTGGAAGGTATTGTTTTGACATTGCATCTCTTCGACCCTACCTAGAGACAAAAAAGGTTGGAAATGGATTCACTTTTTCAATCTCCTCATCATCAAAACCTCCATTCAAATTACAAGATCCTTTGTGGTCAAAAGTATCTAAGAGTCATGGGAAATGATCAAATGATGGATTTTCTAGAATGGATAAAGATTTTGAGATGGTTTGTCTATTAACTCACACTCGCTATGGTGGTACCTATTATCAATTTCAATGAATTCCCTCTGGTCTAGGTTCCTTGGATCAACACTCTCAATTTTTTTCATAAAGGTATTAATATTATCTAAGATATCTTTTATAGTAAATTTTGTTCTTGGCTATCTTAA
>JARHVA010008552.1:290000-352500 GCA_037957365.1 Torreya grandis | reverse complement strand
GATTTGGGCTCTGCCACATATACACATCATCCACTTTGTTCCACCTATATTTTTCTATCCCTTACCATGAGCTAACACATTTTTTGTGTTATGCCATGGTTAGTGTCATAGATTGTCTTCCCTACGATGTGTGAGAGGAGATGAGACTAGGAGGGTCGACTTTAACTTAACTTCTATATGGATTGGGTGCAACACAACATGGATCCAAAATTAATGAGATGCTATAAAAATATGATCACTAGGGACCAAATTTAAATATCATTCCTCATTTTATTGGAATCCTATGGTTAAAACTAAAGCTATGTTATCTTGTTAAAGTTTATGGGCAAGGTGCATAAACACTAAAATAGTAGAGAAAACATAATACTTGATTTAAATACCTATTCAATCACAATTCTAAAGTATATCTAAGATGGTCATTGACCATCATTAAGCAAAATAAACCCACCTTCTTCCCTAATAGCTAAAATTTCTAATCTTAGTATAAAAAAACTCTCACTTTGTGCTATGAAGAAAGGCGATAGGGTCCCCCTCAAAAAATTGGACCCCAACCTAGAACATATATAAAACTTAAAATCCTAGACATATAAGGAGGTAACATAGAAGCATCCCATAGAAATAAATAGAACCTAACCTACCCTTTTTTAATTTGCACAAAGTTTA
The DNA here is from genome assembly GCA_037957365.1 of Torreya grandis. Lineage (NCBI taxonomy): Eukaryota > Viridiplantae > Streptophyta > Pinopsida > Cupressales > Taxaceae > Torreya > Torreya grandis. Next base: position 351,837 of record JARHVA010008552.1, on the reverse strand, counting down.
TCATGTTCTTTTTATCAAATTTTAGAAAATAAAATTTAAAAATATGTCGAAGTCTATAAGCCATATCCACTATTTATTATGCTAAAACTATATATATTTTTTGAAATATTACATTAGGAAATTATTTAAGAATATAGATTATAAATGACCATAAATAATTGAACCGAGTTCATGTAGCCTAATTGTGGATGTATACCAATTGAAAAGAATGAGAACAATATCATTCCAAGCCATGAGTCTAAAGCATTGACATCAAAAACATCATAATAAGATTTCAATAGAATTAAATGCAAAGATAAGGTAGATCAAATGATATTCATAAAATGATATTTAATACAATGGAGAGCTCTTTCTTAAGTAGGAAAGGCATAAACAGAATCAATCTTAACTAAGAAATGTGGAATAATTCCACTAACAGGAAAAAACTAGGTAAATAACAATGACCTATCTAGAACCTAGCAAACATGACTAATAAATCTCTAACACCCCCCCCCCCCCCACAAGTGAATCTAGGGTCTAAAAATATCCAAAATAGATATAGTGGTATATATATAGTATAAGTCACAATAAGTAGGCATGATAAGGTAATGATGTACAATATATCCATGACATAGAGAAAGGAAAACAACCTACAAGAATAAAAATCCCCCCAAAATGATGTAAAAGAAGGATGGAAGGAATTTATATAGATTCCCACCAAGGACAAATGTCATCGATACTAACGCTATCGATACTCCAAGTCAAGATCAGTTGGACCACAAATTTTGACTACGTGTTTTGGTATTTTGGCATGAAATTGACATAGCATGAGAGGAATATCATGCAAGAATACCATGGCATGGAAGTAGCCTAACATAAGAAGACCATGGCATAAAACTAGCTTCGGATAGGAGGATCATGGTATGAAACTAATATGGTACAAAAGGATAAAGGCATGAAAGTATCAATGTAATATGACCCAGTCCAAGATGGAGCATAGATATGAGGAAACTAAGAGCATAAGACTTAGACTAGTAGCAAAAGACTTGGGGATCACATGAGAAGCAGGAGATTCTTGAGGAGCGACTCTCATATACCATCTAGACATTAACCATCATGAGTTTCATACTATCCCATGAAGAGGAGGGCATATGGTAGTAAAGATCTAGGATACAATGAGAATATAGGTGTGTAGAGGCTTCAGTCCTTAGGAGATAATGACTAAAATATTAACATGAATCTCAGTTTAAGAGTTCATTGGCTAGTCACCCATGTTGTCATTTATTACGCATGACTTGGTTAGGGAAAAATATGTATAAATACCTCTATGCGTAATCATATAAGGTGACTGATATGGATAGAATATTGAAACTATATAATATAGACTCATGAATATTACAATAAGTTTAGGTGCTATGTGTTTATGTTTAAGTGACATTTGAGTATGAACAGTGGATTGAACTAAATATTATTTTTGCTGATGTATAGGATGTATGTAACATGCATTATGAATTGACAATCCTTTTAATATCATGGCATTTTTGTTTACATTCCTAGTAGTTGTGATTATTGTGTCAAGGTCTATATTAGTGTATTTATTTATTTATTTATTTACTAGTCAAATATGTGAATAAACTTAAGTATATGATGATTTTTTACTGAGAAACATAATCCTTGGGAACCAGTCTCTTGCTATGTGCCTCAAGTGAGTATAAAAGACTATAGTCTTGCATGAAAGGATAGTGTGCAAGCTTGGTGTGCCTACATGTTAGCACTCAAGAGAACACGATTAAGAGAATAAAAATGCAACATTTTGTTTCCATTTTTAGGACCCATAATGGTTGTTGAAAAATAATGGAAGATGCTTAAACATATAGCCCTTGAAAGTATTGAAAAATGGATTACTGAGGTTGAAGATAGTTTTATAGTTCCTTATCTTGAACTAGGAGTTTCTACACATCATTGGGTGTAATAACATCTATACAACACATTATATGAAACCTTCTTTGTCTAAGTCATTATTCATTTTCATTCTTGTATATCTTCTTATGCTCAAGGTCGATCATAAAATTTTGGGAGAAGACAAGCTTGGACATTATAACATCAAAGGGATTTGGTATAAGTAGGAACATTGTGGTCATGAGATTTTAATATCTATGGGAGAAGAGTGTAGAATAGATATATTCTAGAGTATGTTGTAACAAATTAATATTATCCTAAAGAAGCCAAGTTCAAGTTTATAAAAGAACCATGTGGTCGGTATATTAGACATCTCCCACTACAAGTAAAGAAATTATTCATTGACTGCATACTCAAAACTCTACAAATGGAAGGCTAAATCCATCCTAGAATGATCCACACAATTGGAAGGGGAATATAAAAGTGTTGGTAAATAATTTTATGTTCATAATGGTAGCCAGTCAGTGGGAATTACGGAAGAAAAAATATGATGAATCTCTATAGAGGATCATAGGAGGAAGTTGTGTGAGAATGGACTAAGAAAACTTAGGAAGTGTTTCTAGAATCTATAGGGAAGTGATAATGCACAAGGATAAATCCATCACTTTTGAACCACACCCCATGTCAATTTTATCATATGTTTAGGAGAAATTAGACAAATAGAAGAGACTAAAAAACCAAGTTTGAACTAACCAGGTTCCCAACCATGGTGTGTGCTCATGCTTTTGAATCATAAAAATTACTTATATACAATTGGGATATAGATAGTGTAGAGTTACAAACCAATCCTATAATGGTAATTATAGCTGAGCCAACTATAACTTATCCAAAATTAATACTTTATTCTCCTCTTTAAGGGATTTTCATGGCCCATCATGGGATACCTAGTAGACCTAAAATTCATAGTAGATAAAGTACATGCCCAAATATTATTAATCAACAAGCTACCATGCTCCCTGTCATGGGTGTTACTGCTAAAGGAACTAGAGGCAAACTAGAAGGTAGTGTGGGAGGAAGTGGTAGACTTGCCCCTTAAAGAACAAGATCTGGGGGTTATCAATAGCCACCAACATAAGCACCACAACTACTAATAATATATTATGAAATTATTCTTTACCTACCTAGATATTATGGTATGAAAAATGTTGTATATTTATTTCCAATATGATTGTCATTGATGTCAAAAGGGAGATTGTTAGCATGAGATTAGAAAGAAAAACATGTTTTAGAGTTACATAATAGAAAGTTGTCATGCTATTATAGAGACCACTTATAGACCACTTGAAGAGTATTTTTTTTGACCACTTGAAGAGTAATTAATTGAAGATATATTATGGGTTTTTTAAGATCATCTTAAAAATATGGTCTATAGGTTCAGTAGAGAAGAAATGAGCTCATAATTGATTTATATTTGCTCTTGAACATTACCAGGGTTTCAAATTAAAACCCTATTAGATTTCATCATGGTGTTCATACGCATGTTATATTTTAGTGTTGACTAGATATATGCAATAACTAGTTACTTAAGTCATATCTTAATCCCTTGTCATCATTATGAAATTAGTCCCTTTGACCTAGTAATTACCAACTTGAGTAGTGATCCAATACCTTAATATTTACTAATTATTAGACATAATATTTATCCCATCTTGATCAATGGTTAACATTTAATCGTACATTAAATATCCAATGAAGTGTAACAAAGTAAATTTATCAATTGGAAACTGCAAGTAAATATACTATTGACAAGTGTCACAATCATAGGGCTTTCATAGTAGATCTAAAAAGTAGTTTAAAGTCAAATATTCAAGGATTAATGAAATAATTACAAGTGTCACAATAGAAAGAACTGATAATAAATGTGTAGAAGCCACACAAGTATGTTAAGTGTCACACTAAAGGAATCTTGTTAGAGCTAAAGTTTAAACTTGTTAGAAGATTGAACGATGAGTGTGTGATCATGTAATGAAGATCTAATGGAGCGAGTGGAATTAATGGGATTAATTTATTGATGTTTAAAGACATAGAGACAAGTTAAAGATTGAGCTACTTTTACAATATCGATGGAGTGTATTCATTCCAAATTCTAAGCAAGCAACAATATTAGACTAAGTGCTCAAGGTTTAATGTTAAATAGAGGTAAAGTTCATGCAAATTTGAAGAAAGTATGCCACCTCATTAGGACAGTAATGGGGAAGAGATAGTAATGGTTAAAGACTTTTTTAAGTAGTCAAAAAATGTTAAAAATATGATGACACCATGGTTTATGGTCACAAACATGGTTTCTCATTTATGGCTTGATGGCAGTTAGAGTTTGGAAAAGTTGCAATCAATGGTGAGAAAATTTAAGGACCAACACAGACTGGTAGTTGATTCCAACACACAATTGGTTAGTACTTTCTAGTTAACCTCACCCCAAGAATTCAAATATTATCAAAGTCAAAGGAGATATAAGGAGGTAAAACATGAGAATTCATAGAAATAAGAAGACTAAAACCATTCATTTTTTATGATGTGTGCAATTGATTTGATCTTTTGACTAACTTAAAGATATTATATTTTATGAAGTGATCATGAAAACATTGTTAATGGTCTTGAGGAGAAATGGAATGCTAGATCAAATGGATAAAACTTAAGAACTTGAATCAGGCTCATTTACTTAGTGAAGTAACTGAATATATGATTACGGTATTGTATTTGGGCAATAAACAAATTTATGTGGTGCCATTATAATTCCCTATACAAAGATGTATGGTTCAGCTTCCATTTTCCTATAGTATATATCTTAGCTTTAAATTGGAGGGATTATATGGTATAAAATGGTAAGGAGTTTAATGAAAGATAGAGGATTAAAAAATATATATGGATGTAGTTGGATTGAAGAATAAAAAATGGCACATGCTTTATTTATAGCAGACAAAGCACAACCATAGACATGAGATATATGTAAAGTTACTTAGTCAAGAAATTTAACAAATGTTTGATGTGTCACATTTGTGAATTAACATATTTACATGGGGCCATTAAAATTCTCTAGACAAAGATGTATGGTTCACCTTCCATTTTGCTATAGTCAATATGTTAGCTTTAAATTGCAGTGTTTTTTAGGTGCAAAATGGTAATGAGTTTGATGCAAGATAGAAGAATTAAAAATATTAATAAAAATATTTGTATTGAAGGATATAAAATGGTGCATGTTATGTTTGTAGGAGACAATCACACCCATAAACATGATATCTATGCAAAAGTATAAAATCTATGTTTGAATATGAAAGTAGAAGGATATTTTTAATGAAAAATTAACATTTTGCTTCAATATTGAGCTATCAAACTTTTTCTACATGATTCCCCAATGTCAAAAATGCTTCCAAGAACTAGTGGGCAAGAGAGACTAATAAATCATATTCATAATGGAGAGTAGGTGATTTGTGTAGTCACCATCATTCTAAAACCACATAAATCCCCCCATCTTTGACATCAAAACACACCATGCCATTTTCCTGTGACAATGCATGCAATTCCTTTTGACATTCATTCCTAATTTAGAGTAACTTTTAGTTTTTATTTCATGTATGGGGATAAAATGAAAATAAGGTGTAACATAAGAACATGAATCTACACTAACTATATTTCAATTTTGATCATCACTTTCATAATATTCATCATAACCATCATGGTAATAGTAATCACCATTATTATTGTATATAAAATAATGTTCATAATTATTAGCTAATAATAAATCTTGATAATTTATCCATTATTTAGTATAATTATAAGGAATGCCTATGAGTTTATCAATCGAAGGACGAAGAGGTTCTTCAGCATCAAATTCAAACTTTCTAAAAACTATAAAAAGTACTATAAGAGATAAAAATGAATGGAAATAGATAATACAATATCAAATAATAAATTGGATTTATGATATCATGCAGCCCTATGTGAGATAAAAATTAGGAAAAAAATTATAAATTTGAAACCCTAATTAGACCACACACATTATGATGAAATTCTAGTAGAAGTTAGGGTTTTAAAGCAATATTCAAAAAATAAAATGGGTTCACCAATATGTTGTATGAAATTTGTGATTAAATATAATTAACCTTAACAAAAATATAGATTAAAGTTAAATAGATAATTATATCGACATTCAACCTTACATTTCATTTTCATACAAATTGATATTGAACAACTAGGGTTGGAGACAAAACCATGGAAAAATATGAGAACCTTATCTTCTTTGGAATCAAGGAGATATATTTGACCTAAAGTATGGATAACCCACTATTTTATATTATTATTTAACTTTTATTTTGAATATGGACACTAAAGTGGCATTCAACACTAGAGAAATATCCTCATATCCTTCATAGTTTTATTATCTGCTCATGTTTTGAGCTATAAATATAGAAAACTTTTAATAGTTGTAAACAAATTTATCACATACTTGTCATCATGATATTAGAACTATATTTTTCCTCATTCACCTCAAAATACCTAATGAATTCTTACACACAAGAATCACATGAAGATCAAATATAAAATTGGGGAAATTGGGGAAGTGGGATATGGCTGAGTTATCCTCGAAAATCCTATTGTCATGTGTACTACCTAAATAGCCCTAATGATAGGGACCTAAATATGATGTATTTATCCCATAGAGAATGTTTATAATTAACCAAACATTATTTTTAAGTAAAATTATCCTATATATGATTAAGAGATTTAGTAAGGGTATATTTAGGTTTAGTTTATAAAGACTAAAAACTGTAATCACCCTCCATTATGTGACTGACTATGGGGGAATGATCGATTATGAAAATTAATTTATGATTTTTAACCTATAAGTATACCATAGGAATATCCATATAGGATTATATGGTACTAGAAATGTCTGTTAGTTAACATAATTTGTTCTTGATTAATTTTGCTCTCGATGAATTATGTCTGTAATGAACATGAAAACTATCAAGACAAATAAAAATATCAATAGGCCTAGATTTTGATCACTAAATTGCATTGATTTATATTTAATGAATTGAAATAATTATCAACCAAACCATGCTTAAATAACCCTCAACTCAAAATTTGGAGTTGACATGCAAAAATTTGAAAAAACTAAAATCTTAAAAAAACATTTATTTTTAGCACTTGCTATTTATACTAAGTTTTGCATGTAAGCATGGATAGATTTTAAAATATACCAAAATACCATAAACACTATAATTATCCTATGGGATTAAATTTAACTAAATTTTACTTCTGGTCCTAAAAATATACAATTTCTAAAAGTAGAAAAATCTTGAAAAACTAATTAAATTGTAATTTCAGACTCTCATATGATCACATATGGCCTAAAAAAAATTTAAAACATATATTATCAGGTATATCTACTTATGACATAACCAAACTTATCTAATTGGTTGTTTTGACACGTGGAAGAGCTCGAATGGAGCTACGGGTCAAAAGCTATGGTCTCGACAAGGTTGGCCTTTTTTTTGCATCATTGAAGGAATAAGAAGGAGGTTTTGAAAGGTAAATGATTGATAGAAGAAGGTGAAATATCATAATAATCCCATATTCCTATAAATTTGAGGATAAAATAATACATATTAAGGATATTTCCTCAACATCAAGACTTAAAAATAGGAAAATAGTTTAAACTCCTTTTTGTAGAAGACAATCACAAATAATCAGATGCATGGTAACATGAAAACATGCCCATTTTTCTCCCTAATGTTTTCCACATTGAAATTATATAATCACATTAAAAGGAATATGAACCCAACAAATAAAGAGATCAAATTGACTATATCCCTCGAGTAGAAAACTCTACTTTTTCTATAAATGGATTTGCATGAATTGGTGGTTGTTAGAGACATTCACAAAGTGCATCAAGAGGTGAAAAGTAAATATAAAAAAGAGATAAAGGAGAAGAGGTTTCAAACAAAAAATTGACTAAAAATTTAATGAAAAATCCATTGATAGGGAATCACAAATGGAATAATAGGAAACCCATGTTCCACCAGAATAATAATAAAATTAGAAATTGGTAGAAGCCCTAAGGTAAAATTAAATATATTATAGTATGAATCATGAATTAGAGAAAAATGATAATGGATTGAATACATTGGCTAGGGTGGAATAAGTATAAACTAGACACTTTTAAGTCCCTTTAGCACAACTCATAGTAGAACAATCTCTTATGGGTATATGAAGCATTGGATCTTTAGGGTCTATAATATTTGGGATAATAATCATGACATTAAAGTTTCAAACAAATGTTTAATATATTTTATTGTAGTTATCTACATAAACTTAAAAATATTGGGAAAAAAATAGTGTGTAATTTTTTTAAGATAAGGTTCTAATATTAGAAATATTTATAAACTATTCCTATAAGATAGATGAAAAACTTCACTATGCATCTAATATTTGTAGATTTTTCACTTATTTTAGTGATAGGTTCTATCTTAGTCACAAATGTACCAACTTTTATAGGTTCTATTTTAGTGATAGGTTCTATCTCTCTTGAAATTATCTCCATGCTTAGTTTCATGTTTCATGGTGTTTTTATAGGCAATTCATCTCATGTTGTAGGAAGGTGTCACCATGTGAAGTCTCAGTCAGGGTTTCCTTATTTGAAAAACGTTTGGTTCTATAAAAGGGTCTCATATGAATGGAATATGAGTTTTCCCATGTCTCAATTCCATAATGATTATCTTAATTCCATGTTTAGTCTCATAAAACCATGATTTGATCAAACTTTTAGTATTTCCATACTCGCAATCAACTCTTTGCACATTCTCACTTGTAGTCATAAGGAATCACATGTATGGAACCTATTTAACATGATTCATGGAAGTATAATAGAATTATCATGATGTTAAACATACTCCCATATCAATAACTTAGGTAAGAACCTTCACTTAGCATAAAAAGGGATTGTGTTAGTATGTCAGTCACATACATAGTCATATGATAGAGCTATGCACCTATAGGTGCCTATAGAAAGTACAAACATCAAATTGAGGTGTATGAGCTTATCTCAAGATCTGAGAAATCATAATATTTCATATAGATACTTTAAGGGAGAGATCAATTAATTTTGAGGCCATTTTCCATGTGCAATGGATCATTTCATATTCACTACATGTATATAGCTAAAAATGCACCTATAGGTGTCCTCATAAAGGATGTCATGTTGGAAGTAAGTATCTAAGATAAAAAATTTCCTTGATGATTAAAGGAGTCTATTTGGAATATTTTATGAAGCTCAAAACTCCTTTGAATCTCACAAACCATGTATTCTACCAACTCACTCATCCTCACTTCATGTATGTGCAAATTTCCACCTACAAGTGGTCGTAGCAGAGGATTGAGGTGCCATATGGAGTGTTGAATCACATGGAGGAACTCATCTTGAATTCCAACCATGTTTAAGAGATAATAACATAAATTTTTGGAATTATATATTTATATACAAGGTGGAAGGTCGCTCCCAAAGGCAATGACTATGTACTCAGGGACCAAATCCCTAAAATAGGAAAACACAACACCTAAGTATTTTTTCAAGGTCAAATAAAAATGTTATCAAGATTTTTGATACATATAAATGACCACACCTTGTAGCCTCTATATAGGAGGTGGGCTCTTCAAAAGGAGAGAGGAATTTGACTAAGGTAAGATGGTTATTAAAAGGATCAAAGTTTCCTATTGGAACACTAGAATCCTTCATTAACATCTATAGGTTTGAACCCAAAGAGTCCTCTTCACCTAAAGTTGAAAAACTAGACCATGCCACCATGTTTTAATGGTTTTAAATAGTGAAATTGGAATTTATTATCTTAAGGATTATCAAAATATGATGTTATGTGGCGTTTTAAGTCCTATACTCACCTACAGGTTTCTCTTACCTAAAAGGTTGACCTACAACTAACTACAAATTTTCACCATCCATAGTGTGATATTAAGTATGGAGACCTAAAAACATTGGAACATATACCATACTAACTTGATTATTAAGACCTTAGAGGTTCCCCATGGTTTTTATGTCATAGGTTTCAAAGATACAAGTCACCTATAGAATCATACTTATCCTAACAACTTTGACTATGTTTGACTATGACAACAATGAGCAAGTTTGAGGGTGTAAGTGTTGGTAGTACACAAATATGAGACAAATGGGTCAAAAAAATTATCCAATGATCCTAAACTAATATAAGGAAGTTTTTAAACACCATACCTAAGTTCAACAATCATGATCATCTACATGTACCCTTCAAAGACCAAAACACAATTAGGAAAAATGCACACAATCTTAAGAGTTCAAGGTGTGTGAAGAGGTACATGAAAGTCTAAAATGATGAATGGATTGAAAGAAAATACATAATTATTGTATAGTATTAAATAATATCTTTTATATGAAAATCATGCATAGAATGGATGCACATAAATCAATATACGGTCTGTATTCCAAAATCCTGCACACATTCCCTTTTTGAGGAGTCTATCCTGGAATTTGAAGGAGTTAGGGGGTATATTGATATAATAAAGAAAAAATAGTTGTTTATAAGGTCATCACCATCTTGGGAAGATAATCCATCATTTTTTTTACTAGGCAAATAGGGTAAGTGGCCTCTATTTTGTCTCAAATAAAGGGTACTCCCTTTGTGATCAAAACCCACTTTTTTTTGAGATGGAAGGTGAAAAGGTTAGAATAAAATATAAATAAACCTCATGAAACTATGTGTAAATATGAATCACACCTAATAAAACATGTGAAACTAATAATATAATGGATAATCCTAACAAGGAGGTCTAAACCCTCAAGGTTGTAGTCAGGGTTGTCAGGCAGGTTTTAAGCCTAATATCTGAATAGGGGGTCAATGTCATTTATAGCCTACGGTTAGAATTATAACCTATTGGATATTGTTTTTCAGATCAATAAATATGTGATAAATATTGAGGAATGCAAATAAATCACAAGGAAAGCTATTTTTTATTTGGAGCTACATCAGACTAGTTAAGCATGGTTTAAGCCTAAAGCCAATTAGGGGTCAAACTTTACTCCTAGCCCTTACTGATCTTTGTAAATTATTTTAACATGTTTATAGGATGAAATTAGACATGAATAAGCTATTATGATGGAGGGTAATCCTTTAAAATTCATTTCTAGACTTTAAAAAAACTCAAACCTATGCAAAGTGGAAAATCAACCTCGATATGCTAATATTGAATGCTCACATCTTCTCTGAGGATGTGCATGGAGGTCAAGGGAGTTTAGAGAATTTTATAGGGGTATTGGAAATTGATTTTGGGTAATTTTAAAAATTCCATATTTATGAATGAATTTTAAGGGATTAAAGGACCTAAAACCCTTACAAACCCTTGGATAATGACCCAATTTTGAAAATGAGGATGGAGAGAAATTCTAATCGGCCATAATTGGAATCAAAGTGATTGAAACTTTTAGAGGACTCTCTCAAGATCCTCCCCATAATTTTTTCTTGTATGAAATTGTATGGAGTATGACAAAATAAGTATTTCTTGATTTCTTTTAGGTTATATGAAGAGTCTATAGATGCCAATCACATGGGAGGAAATATTGAGACTTAAGGTAACTCCCCATGTCTATTTACTTATTGGAACAATTCTTACGTGTTATTATAAGTAGTTTCATTTCAGCTAATAAAAACTATAATAGTGAACATGATAGTGAGAAGCGTGATAAATTCAAGTGGAAGCCTATTTATGTTATACCTGAAAAATATAAACACATGGAGAAACTAAAGCCATTTTGGAAGCCAAGTGTGCAAGGTGTGTGAAAAAATATTTTTATTTGATTACAGGCAATGGTGGCTCACTTTTAGAGGAATCCAGGTGATTAGGAATGAAACTAATGCATGGAAGAGCATGTCCACAAACCTTCCCTCTCAGTCTAATCATTATATCTATCCCTAGTTAGTTTTGGGATGTTTCAATAGCGGTAAATGATGAAGGTAGTTTTCTTGTGTAGAATTAGAACTCGTATGCCACATTTCAAGAGTTTCATGACTTGGGGTGCTAATTATCTCTTCTAAATTTTCATGATCAATTTCACGTTATCTTCTCATGCACATGTAACTCATTTTCTCATTATCACAAGTGTCCCAGTGACCTTTGGACTTCCATTTTCTCACTCTTCTCTCAAATGTTATAAGTAGTGAATTTTTGGGCTCTTTTGGGTAGCCTCCATTGGTTAATGATGAAAACCTAGCCAATTTTGTATTTTAATGTCTTTTTAAGTAAAAATAAAATGAATTTGCCCTACCTACATACTAAATAATTGAGTCATATTGCAATCTTGTTGATATTGTCTAGTAGAAGATAATATTTTCTAGCATTTTATCTTTGATTCTTCACAAAGTGTGTAGAAGAGTAATTATTATAGGTCCTTGTTAGTGTTATTTCTCAGTGTATATGAGTTTTATAAGTGGTTTATGATTGTATTATATAAAATATTATGCATTATCCCTCCTAAACATCAATATACCTCTTGAACCTAGCATATGAAACATTGATATAACAATATATCTTGAGTTGTGAGTTGTGTGAAATAAACATTGATTTGTTCTGAGTAGTAAAAGTTTATTCAATAGGAGGAAAATAATTATTGGTGCATCACCTTTTTATCTTTGTAGTTTGTCTTCTTACCCCTTTTCATGCAAAGTTGATAAGTAGTAAATTTTTTCAAAGAGTGCATCTATGGAACTAGCCCTTCTAGAGATTCATCTCACCATTTGATTACCCATATCAAGTGAGATGTATCCATTGTGCCACTTAGATGAGAAAATTTTAGACATTTGTTCAAGGGGTGAAAATCCAAGTGATTACAATGATATTGGCTTGGTCCTAGTCATAAGCATAACATAGCCATATGGCACTAGGTGCCCAGCATGATGCCATGTGGTATTATCTTAGGGATATGGGGACCTAAAATTTGAAAACATGGTTGTGGGTATCTGAGATCCCAATCCATCAGACGATGCCATGTGGCCTCAGGGATTGAATAATTTTGAGGTTCTCAGTCCTTAGGGGTGCTACATGGTTGCTTTTATAGACCTCAGAGGCTTAGACCATTTAAAATATTGATAGGTTTAAACCTTCAAAGGTGTGAGGCTTCCATATTTTTTCCACATAACATGAATTCAAATCCTTGACTCTTATAAAAGACTTGAAAACATTTTGGACTTATTAATTTTTTTTAATTGACATAGGGTTTTTCTGGATTGGCATCATCCCAAGGACATAGGGACTTGAGAGCCAAGAACATAGCCATGTGTCTCTAAGTGACTAACTCCACAAGATGATGTCATGTGGCCTTTAGGCCTTAGATCCATTAGGCCATGACTTACGATCTGAAGGCTTGAATTGTTTTGAGCTTCTGGGCCCTTAAGAAGGTGTTGTGTGGTAGCCTTTTAGTTGCTTAGAGGCTTAGAGCCTTTAAATTTTTTAGATATGGGTTAATCCCAATATGGAGTAGGGATTCCATATTTATTCCATGCAACATTATTTATGATCCTAGAGTCTTTAAATAGAAAGAATTTTCTTAGAATTAGGTATTTTTTGGATTTGACCAATGACTAAGAAATGATATGAGAGCATTACATGGTGGATATGACAAAGATAAAAACAAAAATGATCATAATAAAAATAATCAAAATTTATTTTAGGTTTAAAAAATGTCTAACTCCACTCAATTGGCTTTGAAATTAGAATAATATGAGCTCAAAGCACTAAACTAATAAAATTATGAGACCCTAACCACCATGATTAAATGTGAGAAATAAAATATAAATTTAATATTTAGACATCAACATTCACATTACTAAAGTGATAAAATTTTGAGGTCCTTAATTAGACTGCAAGCTGTTCTATAAGTATAAAACACATATACAGATTAATCATTAATTTGATCCAAGTACTTTTGAATGTCATTACCAAGCCTACCCAAATAATCAATTCAAAGACTGATGGACTGAAATTCTTTTAGGCCTTTCAATAATTTTGACATTTAATATGACCATCATTTTTAAGGTTGTACAGTGCCTTACACCATGTGCTTATTGACTCAAGGGGCCAAGGTCCATGATTTGGTGATGGGTGGATGCCTATAAAATTTAGCCTTAAAGACTAATTATAGAATCATGTTACCACATGACATTCACTCATTTAACCACTTATTTGGGTTCACTTTGGGCCTTAGGATTTTGGATCAATTCTACAATTTATTTCTCCCCTAATGTCTCAGATTTCTCAAAATTCATTAAGTGGTGGGTTCCTAAGAGCTTAGAGCTTAGGGGCCTTGAATCCATTATTCCATTAGACCTACCTGAAGGCTTTAACCACTTCAAGATTTTGGGGCCCTAAGAATGTGCTGCATGATGGACTCCTGGGTCATTAGAGGCTTTATACTATTCAGCTCTAAGTTAATCCCTTTGTGTTTCAAAGCTTCCATATTTGTGCCACATGACATGATTTCAAATCCCAACGTCTTTTAAGAGACTTGGAAACTCTTTATAATAATATTTTGTTGAAATTATATTAGGACTAAGAAATGATCCTTTAGTGGTACATGGTGTATCTAGGAAAGCATAAATATTTAGGCTTACAATAAAAAATGAAGACAACTAAGTAAAATTAAGCACAAATTTAAAACACGACCAACTCAACTCGATTGGATTTGAACTTAGCATATTTTGAGCTTGTATCACTAAAGTTATTGAACAACCCATAATGAGGCCCTAACCACCCTGACTAAATATGAAAAATAAAATACAATTCTTCTATTTATTTGTGAGATTTTTCTTTTAGTTGGCCCTTAATCAAAACACAAGTTTTTAGTCACCACTTAATCAAAACACAAGATTTTGTATAAGTATACAACATACATATAGATTATAAACTAAAATAATTAACCTTTATATTTGATTTGAAAATATATTAATATGTATAACAATCTAGTAATTGTTCTTGGTAATAAATATAGTCTTATCCATTGATATTTATTTATTACAATCTATATTTGCCTTTCTTTCTCTATGACTAGATTTTTTATCCACCATGTTTAGAGATCAATGAGAATAATATTCTTTCATGGTGATTTTTATTGCTTTATTTTAACCATATTTTTATTTAATGGTACCTATTTTGTCAAGGAACTAGTGTGCATGTTTGTAGGAAACTTGAAATATATTTGTTTACTATTGAAAGAAACACAATGCTGTTATTTTTGGATAAATATACATATGGTTTCAAAATGATACATATGGGAGAAGATTTCAGTATTTTGATATGAATAATGGACCTTATTAATTTCTTGTCTAGAGTTGTGTAATATTTATAATTTTTTTATATAAGTCACTTTGTGCTCCATTTGAAAAAAAATTATCTCTTATTTGGAACTTGCATACATCATTAAAATTTTTATATTTTTCTAGGTTGTATGGTCTCTTGGGATCTAAAATTTATTATCATGTCCCAGGTTATGTTACAAAACCTTGTTTCATAAAAATACCATAACCTACTCACATTATAAGAAAAATAAAAAAACATTATGAAGATATTATTTCAATGCCTTATAGCTTCATGCTAATCTCATGTGGTCTTTTAGTATTGCACAAGATTCTATAGACAAGCAATTGCATATATTAGTAAGACTAATTATTGTGAATTAAAAAAGAGTCCAATATAAATTGAATATGGTCTGATAGTTATGGCATAAGATTTACATTATACATATATAAGTTAAACTAGTTTTTGACATTATGCTTATATAATTAATTATAAGCATAAGTTGTTAAAAAAGTCCTTTTAAATTTTTGTAACATTGATATGTACAATGGTAAAAATAACAATGGTAGGGATCCTTCCTAGTCAATCTTGATTTAAAGCATATACAAATTGAAGCTTCCATATCTTTGAAAAACTATATTGAACATATCTCAGGTTAGTTTATAGGGAAATAATATCAAACAAAAAAATATTCCAGAAATTCTTAGAGTGATCCATTAAGTAATCATTTTCATATATTAAATTTGTACATGTAAATGAAAAAATTTAACCTAGGCTTAACTCAAAAAAATAACAAATATGTAATCAAATTTTAAAAAACATATAACATTGAAAAAATAACAACAATGAAAGTATTATATATAAACTTTAACACTTTAACACATTGACCTAAACCACTTCATTTTCAAAATAATTAACTAGGTTTATTACAATTATAAATGATATTCAAGTCAAAACAAACACTGTAGCTATCAACATATAACACTTACCATTTTTTAGAGTTATCAATGTTGTATAGGAAATCACTTCTATTTATCCCATATTTATTACTGGTTCAATCGAATACACTTAAAATTTTGTTACAAAATTACGTTATAAGATAAATAAATAAATAAATAAATAGACAATTGGTAAATAACATCATAAAAATAGATATAGACCATTAAACAAGGAGGCAAAAATACAAAAAAAACTAATGTTTATGGATAATAGTTTTACTTTTCAAAGATAATTCTAATAACTTTATCATTGGAAGAATAGTGAAGGCATAGATTACATGGTCTAAAATGTCTTTTAAGTAAATAAAACAATAAATTTATTTTCATATTAAATGTATTAGGATTGAAGTTTTAATTCTATTGTTTTAATTTTTTTAATAAAAGCAATAAAAGGATATTTGAATGCAAGGTTATCATTTTTGTTCTTTTAGTCATACTATGTACTGAAATGGAAAGAAAAATAAAGAAATCAAATATAAAACATGTAATATTAAAACATAAAATATCACATATATTGTATGCATAAGCAATCAAAATACCTTATTTCTATGCACATAGTTTTTGCTTTAGGATCTAGGTACTATTATTTACAAATAGATAAATAGAATCATGATCATTCTAAAAAGTGTCTATTGTTATAATCTGGTTATGTTTTCTTGTAATATTTGACCATAAATTATCTATAATCCTACTTGTGTATTGGTTACATTTTGCTAGTAAAAAATACATGCTTGACACTGACATATGTTTTTCAGGTAGCATAGCTGATTTTTTGGAGGTGTCCATGCCAATATTAATGTACAAAAATATGTAAATTTGTGTTTACAAATTTATGTTTTATAGCATTTTTTCCAAAATATATATTATTTATAAATTAAAAGAAGATGGAGATGCATAGATATTGAAATTTTATAATTCATTATTATCTATCTTAATGTTTGACATCAATGCATTGACTCCATTTGTAATTAATTGAATTTGATTTAAAGTGACAAAATTTTTTATTACATGTATCATAATACCATGAAAATTATTCACTAAATTACATGTCATAAATTTTATAATATGATTATTAGTATCGGTACTTGATTTGTATGTTTCTTGTAAGCCTAGTATGTCATATTCCATTAGGTCATGGTAATTGATAATGTATTCTAAATGTGAAAAAAGTCAATGAATTTTAAAATAACATATTATTATAGTCGATGCATAGCTGTATAATCTCAAGGTATATTATAATTACCACTTTAAATTTGATTCTAATATAGACATATCTATTGAATTTTGTTTTTTCGACTTTGATGTTTTTCTATGTGAATAGGCTTAGCAAGTATAATTATTCCATGGTATTTTATTATGAAAGTGTTCTATATATGAATCCATGTCTATTAAATCGAAGTAAATATAATGCAACACATTCCATGGTTAAACTATGGGACCTATGTATTATGCATATAAAATCTAGTTATTTTGGAAATTGGCTTCAGATTGTTAATATATGGATCTTGAAGAATGGAAAATAGGGGTATAATTTGATTTAATATGTATTTTGTAAAAATTTATCTATTTTTTTCTTTGATTATGTGCAATATTATTTTCATTAAACAAACCCATATAATGTCTTTGTTATCTTATCTGGGGTATAGTTTAAATAAGCCATTTGAAACATTAATAAGACTATTTATATATCATAATTTACATCAAAGATTTAAAATAACATGTTAAGAAGTCAAATAATTTTTGGTGGTAGATAAATAAAATTAGCATATCCCTATCCTTTACTCCATGCATTATCTTTCTTATCAATTGCTTCCGGATAAATGCATTAACATTCACTCATTTTACATATCAAAATCATCATTGCCATAAAATATATAGGGGACCAAAGGATCATTGGTTGATGGATGTAAAACTTTATGATTAATATATGCCATATAATTTTTTGTATGCAAGATGTACATATTTTATTCAATATCTCCACAAAGATTTCATCTTTTTGGTGTATAATTTGATGTATGTGGTAACATTTAAATTATCTTACCAAAAACATATGGGAATATGATGCGCTATCATACAATGGTGTGCGACATCAGACTCAAAGTGCCATTGCTTTTACTTCGATTTTTGCAATTAAATTAAATGTACATTACATGTTGACCGCATATTTATCTCCTCCAGGTTACAGACTAAATTATACCTCAAATTCCATGTCCTTTATAAACTCCATCCGCTACTTCTCTAGATCCATCATCTGTTGTTGCTTCATCCTTTCAATCCGCTCATACACCTTCCCGAATCTCACAATAGCACTCGTTGTCTCCTCCACCGCCACTCCATAATCATTTCTCTCATCAAATATATTACAAGTCATCAATATGCAGTCCTTTTTCCTAGACTTGCTTCCC
The DNA here is from genome assembly GCA_037957365.1 of Torreya grandis. Taxonomy (NCBI): domain Eukaryota; kingdom Viridiplantae; phylum Streptophyta; class Pinopsida; order Cupressales; family Taxaceae; genus Torreya; species Torreya grandis. The sequence continues at coordinate 333,164 of JARHVA010008552.1, read as the reverse complement.
AAACTTGGTCTCACATTGTTGAAATAGTCCTAATTTACTAAAAAAACCATTCAACCAACTCCTAGAAAAACTCAACAAATGCTTTTAAACATAGAATTATTCAACTACCATCTAACCTATGCCACTTATGGCTTGACACTCCTGATTTTACATGGTAACAAGGTTGTCAATCCTCTTTTTAGTCTAAAATAACTAAATTTGACTCAAATAGGCCTATCCTTCTCTTCTTGACAAGTGTACATGATTTGAATTTTTGAATTACAATGTTTTGGAGGGAAACACTTATCCATATTCCTAGCACATCTAGGCACTCCCAAGATGCTCCTGCATTAGAATATCTCCTCATTTATTTTTGGATATTCAAAAATTACAAAATCATGTATAGGTTGATTTTGGGAAGAGTCTCCACAAAATATCATGTCAATATTTTGAAAGTACATAGTCAAAAACTACATAATATCATGCAAAAATCTATCAATATAATATAATATTCTTACTCTGATAAGTGATTTTTCATCAATTAATACTATAAGCGATTGATTATAATAATTGGATAATGTATCAATAAATTTACTAACCAAAGGAATAAATTATGACTTGTTAAAAATCAATAAAAATGTAGAATGCAATGTTGTTCCACCTATATTATATGTAGCTTTACTTGTGTATGCAAAAATAAAGATTTATGGCCTACACATGTCGATGTCGAAGAGTGCGCATAAATGCAAAAAAGTGTTTTGAATATAAATTTTGTTTTAAAATCCTTTTGAGTTCCTAAACCACCAATTAAGAATAAATACTCTTATTTACACATATCTTCAAAGCAAGTGTCTTTACCAATTACTTCTTGTTCATCATTTTTTATCTGTCTGTGGTTATAGTATTCAACATTATCATAAGTAAAGTGGTGGTGTTTGATTTCAAATAGTTTTCAATTTTATTTCTTGTAGAGAATTTGAAAGAGATAAGTCCATCTATAGATCATAGTCTTCTTGTTTAGAATAATCTTTGATTGAATAAAATCTTATATTCAATATGTTTTCAATGTGAAATCCTACCTTATAAATGGCATCCTTCATGTTTCCTGACATAAGATTGATGTCATAATTAAAATTTGTCTTACTCATACTTTCTTTTTGTAAATTGTATGCATCATTTGATGTTTCAAAACTTTCCTTCAAAGTGGTTACATTATTTTTGAATGGAATATATAACCATAATAGTTCACAACAATAGTTTTCAAGGTGAACATGTTTATTGTAATTAATAAAACATATTGCATTTTTGTCTTTTTCTCTTAAATGTCTTTCCTTTTTTTTTTACCAAGAAATAAACATGGCTAAAAAAATTATGATCAATTACTATAGGTCATGTAACATAATAGACTATAATTAATTAACACAACATTTTGGGATTCACCTTATTCTTGTCTCAAAATAATTCAAGGTTTAAAATAAATGTTTGTGCTTATAAATATATATGTTCTTGAGAAATGATTTAATGGTAATGACAACACTAAATGAATGGCTTGTTGTTCAGACGTCTGTTGATAATTTATCATTGCATGGCATAGTCTATCTAACATTTGAATAACATCTATGTTTGTTTCCACATGTTATTTTCATATATTTTTAAAATCATGTGTAATTTTTGGATTCCATTTTGTCATATACAAGATGTTATATGTTGTTACAGTATATGCATTTAAAATAATCTATTCATTTATGTTGGCTTACTATAATTATGGAAGCTTTTTATGAAATCATTGCTCCACACTTGAGATGTCTTAACTTCAAATAAAATCTTGGATTGTTCAATTATTTTTTGTATTTTTATTATGTCTTGACACTTATCTAGTTTTAGATCATAAAGAAAAGCATCAAAACTATCTAAAACATTATATTTTTTGTAATGAACTAAAATACTATAAACATAAATAAAACTACCAATAATAGAACATTCTAAACAATCAATATTACTGATTCATATTTAATTAATTTAAATAATTATGAACCATGTATAAATAAGCCTCAACTGGTAATTAGAGTTGACATAAAAAATTCAAAATTTAAAAAATAATTAAAACTTCAATTGATATTTTGAGCAACTGATATTTGTAGTGAGTTTTGCATGCATAGCTCAAAAAATATCTAGAAATAAACTAAACGCTAAAATTAACATATGAGATGAATTTTAACTCAAGTTCAAGTCTGGGTACAAATATAGACAATTTATAAATTTATAGAAATACTAAAAATAGAATTAGACTATAATTTTGGACCCTCAGAGTTTCATGTTTAGCCTCAAAAAAATATGAAAAATGTCATATAACTAGAACTAAGCATTAAATTTTTTGATGCCATCATTTTGGCATGAATATAGGCTCAAACAAAACTACAGATCAAATGCTATGGTCTCTTGAAGTTCACCTTATTTTTTGACATCATTCTCCTCTAATTGAAAGCAACTTAGCTCATACAAGTTGCTCTGATTGTACTAGTACAATTTATTCTTATCAATCTCATTCAGATTCCATTCTATAATTAAATTGTTGTCTTCCTATACTAATCATTCCCACTATACCAATTAAATGTCATAACTTCCTTGCCTTATGTTTACTATTTTTTTAATCCATAACTTGTACTATTTTTCCTTTATTCTTCAATGGCACTTGTTTCTTTCAATCTACTGCTTCATATTCTTCACCTTTACCATGTTCTCAATGGAAATCATATAAATCTAAAACATTAAAGATTGGAGAGATATCAAAATTATGTGGTAAACTCACCTCATAAGCATTATCATTGATCTTCTTCATAATTATGCATTGTCCACTTTTCTTGTACTTCATCTTGTTATATGTTCTTTTTGGAAATATCTCTTATTTCAATTTGACCATCACCAAATGTCCTTTTAAAAATATATTTTACCATGCTATGACATATACTACTACTTTATGCTTCTCATTACTTTCATGAAAAAAATTTCTTACTTCTTATAACTATTGTATATGTTCTGCATATCCTCCTGTATCATCAGTAACTTGTTCTAAAATTGGTACGTGTACCAAATCTAAAAAAATTATATAATTTATCTCATAAACAATCTAAAATGCTAATTTTAGTATTTATTGGTTCACTTAAATATTATATGCAAACTCAGCTTGTGGTAAAGTCAAGTCCCATTACTCAGGATTCTCTGTAACTATGCATCCCAACAAATCTCCCAAGCTTCTATTTACAACTTTTGTCTATCTATCTATTTGGTAATAGTATTCACCAATAAATTTTATCTTAGTTTCCATATTCCTCCAAAATTACCTTTAAAAATAAATTAAAATTTTCATATCCTTATATGATGTAATGGTTTTTGAAACACCATGCAATCTCAAAATATCTTTAAAAAACAATTCCACAAATCTAGTGGCATCATTGCTTTTCTTACAGGCAATAAAATGAACCATCCTAGAAAACTTGTCTATAACAAAAAAAATTGAATAATTACATCTCTCTATGTTTGGTGATCCCAACACAAAATCCATACTTAAATCTATCCATTATCCTCAAGGAACTAGTAATGGCCTATAAAACCCTATATTTTTTGCATGTCCCTTAGCCACCTAATATATCCCGCACCTTGAAACATATTTTGTCACACCTCTTTTCATATTTGGCCATAAATACTTCTCATCCACCAAATCTATTATCTTTGTCTTAGAAAAGTGTCCATCCAAGCCACCATTGTGTAGTTATATTATAATATTATCTCTAAGATACTCTTCATAAACATTACTTGTATCACTTGTTAATATATTCCTACATTGCTCAACTATCTTGACAAAATCTAGACTAGTATCATATACTTTTTTAATAAATTCAAATCTAAGTACTTTATTCACCATAGTAGTTAGCATCAACTACCTGATATTATTTTTATTATTTGTGCTTCAACACAAAAGTATAACCCTATGAGAAAGACACCCACTTTTCATGTCTATTATTTAATTTCTTTTAAGTGTTCACATACTTCAAAGTCTCATGATCAGTAAATAAGATAAACTCCTTAGGCACTAGGTAATGCCTCTAATGTCTCAATTCTCGTATAGTGGCATAAAATTCAACATCATACATATTATAATTTATTATTACCTCAATCAATTTTTCACTATAATATTCTATGAGATTCCCTTCTTTACTCAACATAACACCAATTCCCACAAATGAAGCATCATAATCGACCTCAAAGACTTTGATAAAAACTAGGAAAGTTAAATAGGTTTTTCTATACTTTTCTTCTTTAACAATTCAAATATTCCGGTTGGTGCCCTTGTCCATGCAAATTGTTTTCCTCTAATATAATTTGTTATTGGTGCAACATGACTACTAAATTTTTTAATAAAATTTGTTAAATCATGGAGACTTCTTACCTGTGTGATACTCTATGAGATATGCCACTCAACAATTTATTTTACATTTTCTTCATCCATTTTTACACTACGTACTTTAACTACAAATTCATAAAATAGAAAATTATTCTACATAAACCTGTACTTCTTAAAATTTACATAAAGATTTTATTTTCTTAACAATTATAATACCATTATCAAATATTTTAAGTTGTCTTCTTTAGTCTTATTGATTATTAAACTATCATCAAAATAAACCACCACAATCTTACCATTGTATTTGTGTAGCAAGTAATGAACCATAGTACTATCAAGACAAATAAAACTACCAATAGGCAAAGATTGATTCTTATTGAATGAATTCAAATAGTTAAAATCCATGCATAAATAAGCCTAAACTTTGAATTAGAATTGACATGTAAAATTTAGAACTCTAAAAGAAATAAAACTTGACTTGTTATATTTAACAAATATTATTTTTAGTATGTTTCTCATCCAATTGCGTACAGCTCTAAAAATCTCCAAAAATAAATGAAAATCTAAAATTAACTTATTGAATTAATTTCAACTTAATTTCAAGTTTAGTTACAAATATAGAAAATTTCTAACTTTAGAAAAATATAAGAAATAAAATTAAAATATAATTTTATACCCTCAAATTATGACATTTGGCCTTTAAAAATACCTATAACAGCCCATAAATATAATGGTAGATTATGTCAACATTAAATTTTTTGAGATGGTCATTATGGTACAATGATGGACTCAAACAAATCTACGGATCAAAAGTTATGGCATTCATAAGTTTAAACTCTTTTTATTCATCATTTTATGCTTAGCATCAAGTAAATTCACTTAGATATCACAACTGAATGTTCATTTTTGGTTTCCCATGGTTCTAATATTATTGTTTATTTCATTGGGAATTCTATAAATTCGTATCTACTTTATTTTTCTTTCTTTTTCTACAACTGCTAGTATAATGTAGAATATGTAATTTTGCCAAGTCATTTTACAAAACATTAGTATTACAATTTACGTATGTATCTATAAAAGTTATATTTATGAATTATAATTTTTACCATATGTTGGTGGATCTTTGATCATTACTAGCCAATGGTCATGAGAATTTTCTCTACATCAAAATTCTATAACACAAAAATAATATGTGATTTTTCCTAGCAACAAGTTATCTTCGCATAACTTTTGATTCAATAAATTGATACAATTTTTATAATAGCATGTTCAAGTGACTAGATCCATTCTCATAAGGAAAGAATCATCATTTGATTTATCCAAGTCATTCTATTATGAATTTGAATTTTTTTAATATTCTCGATATAATTAGTTCAATGCATTTATTAATGCTTTCCAAGAATGTTCTAAACTTGTGAAAGTCAATAAAAATTTTGAAGGCCCTAATTCACATCATTGAAAAGACATTTTATAAATACCTTGCATGTAATTAGGTTAAATGTTTATTCTTTTGAAATCAACATATCTAATTTCAAATCTGAGCAAATTTTCCAAATATGGTTCATATTTTATATCTCTAGCCAAAAGTTTTTTTTCCTTGTAACTAGCATTTTCTAGTTTGGATCCACATTATATTTCCCATTTAGTCTATGATTATTTTTATCACTTTAAAAAATAAAATTTTAACGTGATATGTAAAAGAATTATTAGTATGGAAAATACCCCATTACACTACTTTTTGAAATCAAAATCTTGACGCAGTGTAATCTTCACAAGGTTTCCCAAAGAAAAGTGTTGGAAATTTCCTTTATTATGAATATGTATCTTTGAAAATTCTAAGAGGATAATTTCCTTTAGCTATAACTAATACATTTAACTTGTCTTCGAATACAATAATACATGTTGAGTTCATCAAACCATACACCAAAGTGTCCTTTGGCATATTTTTGTCTATGTTAGAAGACACATTATTTTCACTATCACCATAACTTCCAAATTCACTAGACATGCTATTAGTTTTTTTAATTTTAATAACATATATCGATACCAAGAGTTTCCAATCAGACTTAATTTACACATTATTATCAATGTATAATCTTTGTGCACATAGCTATTAAAATTCATCTATAATAAATGTAGGACAAACTATTCCCATTTGATATACATTTTTGTACACTAATCATCTCTTTAAAGATATTATAATTGTTATTTTTCATGTATGGATCGAGCAAACACTTTATAAATTATATCAACACTTGATGAGACATTGATAATTATCCCTGTCATCCTAGTTTGTGGCTTGTTGTATCCTATGGTTTTTATCTATGCAATTGCAATTCTAATCACAATAAGCCTTTATTCAAGATATGTTACCATGCCTATAAATTTAAATCTCTTCTTTAGTCTGATATTAATATGTTCCACAAATGTAAGAACATTTCCACATCTTAATGACTAATTACATCTCAAACATATCTTTTTTCTTTAAGTGGTTTTGTAATTTGGTAGCAATATTTTGCATGTGTTCTTCTTAGACCGATCAAAATGCTTAATACTATGTTTGAATTATAATTACTTAAAAAATACCACAAACATGTATGATTGCATCTCTAATATTTTTATAAAATATTTATGTCACTTTTCTTATCGATCATATTTCTTTATTTTTTCTTTTATTGCATGACATACCCTTCAATCATTTAAAAGGCATGGCATAAACATGTCGAAATGTCTATGCAAATAAACCATAATGGTCAAATTATGGATTTATATCCTTGTCTATTGTTAATGAATTATAGGGAAAATCTTTTCTTTTTCTTTCACATGCAGTGTTCTTTATTATATTTAGAGAGAATTTGTATTGTTTTTGTAACGTTTATGAACAATTGCCAATAACACATATACTCATTATAGTACGTTATTACAATGATAATGTTTCATAATATATGTGATATTTATATTTTTTTTAATTATTTAATATAATACTTATGATTGATCAAAATCATTATAGGTCTTGACTATTTGTTAATTGGTCAGCAAGCACAAACAGATGCTGACTTTCAACAAATTTTGAAAGCCATTGCATTATGAACTCATTACCTTCAATTTTATCTTTGTCATAGATAAAATACATATTTATAATGTATGATTAACAATTTACAATATTTAGTGTGTTTTTTATGACATTATCCATAAGACTGTCTTTCAACCAACTATGTGCTTTTGTATCTCTAGAATGAAATTCATTACAAAAAGACTATGCTAAATAGTGACACAAATAATGTATCTCAAAATATTTTTTGTCAAAGAAAAATATTACTATATATTATATGACCATAAGAAGATGTGGTTTCCAATATTTTGAATAACACACATGATAGTATTTTTTATGAATTTGTTTCCCAGTATAGAGAAAGCAAAGAACAGGGTCCCAATAGATATGTCTTTGGCAAGGGACATTGATTATTTTTTAGTTTTTTTATAATAAAATTGTTCATAATAGAGAAAGACAAGGTTAGGATCATGAAATAACATGGATTATGGTAGTGCAAAATCCACTCATTAAAATGAAAATACTTCTATTTTCTAGTTAAAGACTAGATGCATAGAGAAATATTCAAGCATTTAAAAATCCAATTTATATAGAAGTTGTCTCCCCATAGGCCATATTCACCATTTAGTGTGCATGAAGCCAAAAAAATCTACATTCTATGGAAATACATTTTAGTTATTTTTATTTGGTATAGTATATACAGATCTCTAGGATCTAATTCTAATCTAAAGTACCTTAGTACATGGGGATCATGTTTTCCAAACTATTTACAAAATACATTACAACTCTTACACATAGATCTATTGATTTGTATAGAAAATGCAATAGCACTTGAAAAGTATCAAACAAGTAATAACCTTCATTGTGTTTGAAAAGATGAATTCTAAAAAGGTCATTTATAGCCAAGGTAATATCTATGTCATTGCATTGAGTTATAATAATGGCATGTATTCTTTAAAAAAATGGCCTATTTTCTACTATACATATCAGTTGTTTTTTTATTTTTCTTTTTTCAATTCCATTCTACAATGCCAAGTAAATTTAAGATAATAAAAAATAAAGATAATGCTACAATTACTCTGTTTGAGAGATTTTTTTTATACAACTCTACATCTAATCAGACCTTTTTTTGCTTATGTAACCTATACATAATGATGTATGTAAGGTGAGGATACAATATCATGATTGTATATGTTTTATTTGAAACAATATAAAAGTAAAAAAAAACATTTTATTGAATAATCTTAAAAGAATAGGATAGACACATAAGACAATAAACATACACTATTAAAAATTCAATGTGCAAAGGATCAAAACCAAGAAACTTAATAAAATAAAATTAGTTATGTTTTTTTTATAGGACCACGTTCTGAATCCATCCTTTTTTCTGTTAGCACTATATTGGTTCCATATGCATTCTTAAACAGTTGCATTGAGTTTTTAACAATGACATTAATTCTTAAACAAAATGAATTGTTTATTATGCATACACAATGTTTCTTGTCTCAATTTTTTCAATTCAATTGTAAAATACCAAGTAAATTGAAGATAATAAAGAAACAAGATAAGTGGAAAGATTGAGAACTATTCACTAAACCTTCACAGACCTATTTTTGATTCCCTAAATAATTACCATCTCTAAAATCTATAATTGCCCTTTTTGACAGCTTTATTTCTTATTTTTAAATACAATTTAATATCAAATTACACTATTTATTATGCTTAAAGAACCTATGCATAACTATGCATATAAAATGAAGATGCAATATTATGATTTTACATGTTTTATTTGGTATAAGATAAAAGTAAAAAGATATCAATTTCTTGAATAAGCTTAAAATAATGGAACAAACACATATCACAATAGACATATACTATTACAAATTCAATGTAGAAATCATCAAAACCATGAACCTTAACAATATAAAATTAGTTTTGAATTCTATTTTTAATAGGACCATGTTTTGAATCCAACCATTTTATTTTTTATTATTATATTGGTCTCATAGGCATTCTTAAATATAGTATGATAGTGAACACAAAAGAAAACATTTGATGTTGCAACAAAGATGAAAGTATATATATTTCCTGATGAGAATATTCTATGTAAAATATAACAATGAATGTTTAATATATAAAATTTTGTAAAATATAATTTTCTGATATGCTACCTATTTAATTTTTATCTTAAAGAAAAAGAAATGAATTGCCAAGCATGGCAAATAGATTCCAGAAATGCACCAACAATAAAGAGGACTGTACACTAACAAGATCAAGCAACTGGATAATAAAAATGAGAATCTCTCACATTATCACTCCTATATTATATATAATAATAAAAATAAAATATTCCAGCATAATTATGTCAAATAATTATAATTATAATTTATTTTAAAATAATTATACATACATTGAAAGGACCACACTGACGGTCTTGTTATTAGGAATGGTAAAAACATTCCATGAAACCAAGATTTAAAGAATTATCAACAAAAACATCATAAATATAGATGCAAACAAATGAAATACTACATAAAGCAAATAAAATGATTATTCAGACTATGAGATATTGAGATGATAGTAGAAAATTAAGCACTTGCATATATAGTCAATGCAAAATATTAATCTAGCTAATCTAACTAATGTGGGATAAATACTCATATAGGAAAAATCTACTAAAAGATAAAATAACTAGCTAAGACACTACGAAATGTGATTAAACACATGAAATACATACTCTAACACCCCACCCCTCAAGTGAAGCTAGGGGATAACAAAACCCAAAAACTAAATAGTGGCATATCCACAGAATGAGTCTTGGAAACAAGGCTTGATAAGGTATTCATGTACAATATGTATCCATTGAATGAAGAAATAAGATGTCCTCATGAACACCCATCAAGGATAAATATTAAAACCCCAAGAATTTCATGCAACTCAAGGAAACAAAGTGATTAAAAATGCTTCATGAAGATGTTTACAACTTACTATTGACTTAAAATGTATTCCAAGCTAAGAATGTGATCCTAAATGTGTTGATGCAAGAAGTAAATATGTACCTTAATGTGTTTGGTCTACTAATACTCAACTAGGTTGAGAGATATGTGAATTGTACTAGGTTTATCACAACAAAACACATTAAGTGAATCTTTTGTAAAGTAAAACTCTATCAATAATTGATGAAACCAAATAACCTATTGACTAGTGGTAATTACTTCCTTATACTGAGCCTCTAGAGATGAAGTAATAGGTGAATAACCTAGACAAAATCTATAGCCATAAGCAGAATGCTTGTCATCAAGAAAACCTATCCAATTTGAATCACTATATCTAATCAACTAGGTAGATATCTAAAAATATTCTTGGCAACTTTCCAATGACTATCATGATGGACATGTGTAAACCTAGATACAAGCCCAGTAGTAAATGAAATGTCAAGCCAAGTATGAGTCAAATACATAAGACTGTCAACCATCTGCTTATACAACATAAGATCACAAAGTGGAGTACTACAAGAGGTAGTAAGATTCACTCTAGGCTGAAAAAGAGTAGGACTTGGCTTAGAAACAACCATGCCAAAAAGCTAAAGAATATCAATGGTGTGTTTTTTTTAATTAAATAAATCCCTGTATTTGAATGTGAAATCTATAAACCAAAGAACAAGTGCAAAAGGTAAATATTTTTCATGTGGAACTATGCTAAAAGTGCTTACTAAATAGTCTAAATCTAAGATGAGGAGATTCTTGTGAGAATCATATCATCAAAATACAAAACTAAAATAATAATGCCCTCCCTAATATGTTGATTATACATTGTGTGATCATAATGGCATGGAATGAAGTCAGTAGAGAGAATAAATCAATCCATTTTCTCATACCAAGCTGAAGGGCCCTGTTTGAGCCTATAAAGAGACCTCTTAGGTTGATAAACAAGAGAAAAATTATGAAAAAACCCAAAAGGCTATTCTATATAAATTTCCTCATGCAAGTCTCCATGCAAGAAGTCACTCTTAATGTCCATCTAATATACTGGCCAACATTTTGATATATCTAGAGAAAGTATAAAGTAAATAGAATCCATATTTTCAATTGATGAAAAATTATAAGAGTAGTCGATACATTTAACTTGAGAGATTTCCTTTACAATAAGGCATGCCTTATACTTATCAATGGGCCCATCAACTAAATACTTGGTGTAGTAAATCAATTTGCACCTGACCAACTTTCTTCCCTTAGGAACAGTGACCATATCCTAAGTGTGATTACCCATCAATGAATAATACTCATCTATGATTGCATCATCCCACTCATGTATCCCATGACCCTATAAAAAAATACTATAGATCCCCAAAGAATTCTTGAAAAAAAGTCTAGTACATGTAGAATGTGCATTATGATGCCAAGTAGTTGGAATATCTTGAATGAAAGGTTTTGAATCATCAACTATAGTATGAGCCCAACTAGGAATAGTGGTAACATCAATGTCAATAAGATCCTCATCCTCTATTACCGCCTTAAGAATATCTTGAATTGTCTCCTCAAAGAATTAGTCGTTAAGAGGAGGTGAATAATAAAAGGAAGAAGAAGAAGGCATAGAAGAATATGAAGAGTCATGACATGAAATTCTCATCAGATTTTACATGTGTTCAAAAATGAACATTATGAGTGTTGTGGTCTAAAAGATAATAAGATTTCATGTCCTTGTAATGCCCTATAAAGACCAAATTTTTTCTATTCTTATCTAATGATTTCATTTTCTTATTTCATAAAAATGCGCAAACAATGCTCCCAAAGACTCTAAAAATTTATTCATCGGGCTTGGATCCAGACCAAGCCTCTTCCAAATTCATATGCTCAAGTATTTCATGTGGTGTGTGGTTCTAAATGTAGTTCACATAGTTAACTACCTCTACCCATTAGATAAGAGGTAAATACCATGAATGCATTATGTAGTTATCCATCTCTTTCAGAGTTTGATTCTTTCACTCTACTATGTCATTCTGTTATGGAGTATGTTCAATAAAATGCTGGTGAACAATACCATGGGATACTAAAAATTAGTGAACTCTGAACTAAAGTACTCCACCACATTATCTATATGAATATTCTTGATGCAACTCGATGAATGTTTATCAACTAAATCCTTAAATAATTTGAAGTGATCAAATATATCACTCTTATACTTTAGAAAATAAACCCAAGTACACCATGATAAATTATCAATGAAGGTTAGCATATATTTAGCTTCATTGAAAGATGTATTAGGAAACACCATCAAATCACTATACACAATATCAAGTGGTGAAGAAGCTCTCATAAACACACTCTTAGGAAATAGATCATAATGTTATTTCCATAATGCACAACTAGGGTAGACTCCATCAAGATGTGAAACTATAGGAAGACCCTATACCATACTATGAGTTCTCATCTCCTTCAAATATCTATAGCTTAGGTGTCAAAATATCTCATATTAAAGTTGACTCTCAAAATCTACATGAAAAATTAAACACATCAATAAATGAGGAGTATCATCAAAACCCTAAAAATAATAAAGTCAAGAACTTTGACCAATAACACCCTATACAATGAGTGTATGTGTCTCTAACAAAGATCAAACTTTAGCACCCTGTGGTGTGAAAGTTACTGACTTGCCTTGACCAGAATGAAAAATATGATACACTGAAATTAGATTGGTGGTGATGTGTGGAACATATAATGAATCATATATGTAGCCACCATTTAGTTACATGTCACCCTTTCCCCATACCAAAAATGAAGGAAGAATCTCCAACCTCAATGTGATGATATATCCATGGTGGACAGTGCTCTTATTTCAAGCCATGATTTTATTTCTTGTGATGATATATCCATGGTGGATAGTGCTCTTCCTTATATTAAGCCCTAACTATAAGACAAGACTTTTTCAGACCTTAATTGTCTCATTATAGACTTTATATTTGTGTGGATTATTGATCTTTCAGAGCTTTCATAGAGTTGTATTCCAAAGGACTTTAATGATTTTAGTGATAGTATAAACATTGAGAGTATTGAGAAATCATATATTCCTATGGACATTCATCTTGTAGATTTAAATCTTTCATTTATGAGCAGTCTTCTATTTTTATGATTATTGAGCCTTTCTCTCCTCTTCCTATGGGCATTATTTTAGTGAATGTTCAATTTCTATCTTCTCTGGTTGTTCTCTCCCCTTTAGTGTAAGCTTTTTCATTGCCATCTTATATAGTTAGTCCTATCAAATCTGATTAGACATTAGCACATTCAAGCATTAACAAGGAGACATTTGAGCATTTTCCAAAGATCTACATCATGATTCCTATCTACAATCCACTGAAGTGAGAATTTAATAATTTGATAGCTCATGGTTTCTTTGTTTTGAAAGGAAGAGATGGAATTTTTTACATAGGGACCTTGTACAACATTCACCATACTACATTCTATGGATACCTTCTCTCTCTTCTTTGTCTAGGCACACATCCTTCACATTTTATAGGATACCGGGATCATTAGTATGTACATGGATACCTCATTAGGCCTCATTGATAGGACCCAATTTTCTAGCCCACCTAAGCTATGATTAAGTGGGGGTGTTGGAGTCAGGATTTTTAGTCTTACATTCTCTTCTTTGTCTCTCTTTTGGAGGGGAGGATTTTTTTTCCAAAAAGTTTTTTCTTTTTATTTCACTTACATAGAGGTTAAGTGAGTGAGAGGATGACTTTCACTTAGAGTTCTAGTTGTAGTTCAACTGAGTGCCACTGTGAATTATCCTATGAGTTCCATAATGAGTTACACTTAGTCCCATAGTGATTTTTCCTTTGAGTTAACTCCCCTTACTCCTTATTTATATTCCTCTTCAATAGGTTATTACCACGGATCAGATAATTGGTAAGAAAGGTAGTTTAATACAACATGCAATTATTACACATCTTCTTACATATTTATAAATATAATAAGGGTCATTTTTGTATAATTATTTATTTTCTCACTCTACCACAAGATACCCTGTAGCCCTATTATGACATATCATCCTTTTATGACACAACTCTTAGGGTGGGCATCTATATGAAGTGGCATCTATTTTTGTCAGTACTAGGATGTATAGTATAACAATTGTAGTTTCTTGAAATTTTCTTTGATGACTTCAGAACCATTGTTATCATTCTTTAATCTTATATACCCCTTTGAATCAATGGGGATTTTATTGGGTTGTATGATCCAAAATAACTTTATTTATTTATTTTTATTATTATATTATATTCGTAGGTTAATAATATTTTGTTAGTAAATTAGTTAAATTAGCTTGTTACTAGGTTATTTGGTTCATGGGAATTGGTTCCATCCTGTAACCACTAATAAAATATTTATAAGCTTTTAAATTACTTATAAATAGCCAACCCGACATAATACAATATAATATTTTTGTCAAATACTTTATTTGGAATGTAATTTCACAATTATTTATCTATTTCCCATAAATTACACAAAATTTAATCCTCCTTTGGATATCAAATTTCTTCCCCACAGGTGTGTTGGATTATCAATTTGGATTTATTTCCATTGATATCATAAACTTTGTCAGATTTTCCCTTTATTGTGTGCAATTAGATTGAGAAACATGTCCTCCTCTAATTGAGTTGTGGGAATAAAATCATAGAGTACACTAAAGTTTTGAAATGCCATTTCAAAATGCATATATAAATTTATTTTTCAGTCCTAGTTAATAATCCCACTAGTCATAATTCAATCCCCTCTGGTATATCGGATATAAATGTGGTGACATCTTATTGAATAAGTTAGAATTTGGGGTGAAATTCCTCATTATCTGTTATTTATATTGTCTAACAAGATCAACACATGTCACGGTCATTGATTTCCTTGTAGTCATGGGTTAACAAAGTTCAAATAGATGAATTATGAAATCTTTAGATGTAGTGTTTTATCTATTCTACTTAATATATTTTTTGTGTTTGTTTGTTTAACTGGACACAAATAAGATAACTATTTTAGAACACCAATAAACTAAAAATAATTCTATAATAAAACTTGTGGTTCATAAAGAACACATGTAGCAATCATCTAATGGTCATGCTTTCATGAATTTGCAAAGTTATTTTATTTTTGAAAATTGATAACATTGATGTCCCTGGATTTGTTAACTTATTAAGTTTACATGATATTTCTAACACATTCATCGTCATCAACTATGTGAAAAAATAAGCCAACTCATCATCATAAATTTTTAAAAAACTAATGTATATATATATTCACTGAACAAGTGAAGCTAGTACATTAATATATGTATCCTCTCCAAAAAATTCATGGAGTGTGATTAATATTTTAAAGTGAATTAGGCCTCTATGGATGTGTTACTCATTAATTCCATTTTATAGGTTTAAAATAAAATTTGTTTGAATATCTCACCTATTTTTTGACCTACCCACTCATTATTAGGACCACATTGGAAGAGTCGCTTTGAAATATTGAGTAACATGTAATTGAGATTTTTCATTAATATGCTAATAATATTAAAAAGTGGGAAACATCCTCCTATAATTTATTCTACGAAGTTAACCCTTATAATTTTTCATCCAACTATTTTAAGAGCTATATTTTAAGAGCAAGTTTTACTATCATTTTTATTTCATAAAGTGTAATTTAGAAAGGCTGTATTTTGTGTGTTTTTGTTTCAGTTAATTTCATAAAAGAAATCTATTTTGAACAAAACATAATTGAGAAAAGTTTGAATGTATTGGAGGATGTGTTAATTAATAAAAATCTTTGATTTTAGTATGTGTTTTAATTTTCTTTTATCTATATTTAATATATTAGTTAACTTAAATATAAATTAATTTAGTAATCGATCATTATATGCTTTCATGATAACTATTCGATGTTTTAAACAAAATTTAATTGAATGGATTTCAATAGAATTTGTTGCTTATGATTTTATAAATTATATTCAAGATTGATTATTATTATTATTATTATTATTATTATTATTATTATTATTATTATTATTATTATTATTATTATTATTATTATTATTATTATTATTATTATTATTATTATTATTATTATGCATTTGTAAAATAAACAATTATTCATATTATGATGAATTGTAAATTAATAATTATTTTTTGGATTGAAAATCCTTTCAAAATTATATTAATGATACAATATGATATAGAAGTTATTCATACAAAAAAGTGAATGTTAAAAATATGAAGGAATAAAGTATTAAAGAGTAAAAAGTACTATTATATTGCATCATGATTATTAATATTAATAAAAAATATAGCAATGTACATAGTAAAATTTGAGTTTTCTTTTTAACATAAATATTTGGACAATATTAGAATTATATATAATAAATATTATGATAGATTCTTAATTTATAAAATATTATGTAAGATATCATAATTACTTATTAGATTGTTATAAGCTAGTTGTTTAAATTTTCTCTATTGAAGGTGCCTCTTGTTCTAGTTCAAGTGCAGCTTTAGACTTTAAGTAAGAAATATTTTTTTCAGCTAGTTGTTTAAATTTGCTAATGTTTATCTTTTCAATAGGTAGAGGACCAATTGAATTTTGCATGCTAATGTCATGACACAACATACGAGGTTGGTTTATTGATATTTGTCTATATGACATTGTATGTTCATATTGAAAAAGTGTTACCAACTATGAGTACATGTTTATAGTTAATTATTAACATGTTAACTTGTTTAATTTACACTGACTAGTTTAATTGACAAGTTGACATCCATCTCAATAATTACATGAATTGACCATCTTATTCTATAGATTTTATGCATTGTAGAAGGAAATTCCATATCAAAGATGCTTGCTTTTGTGCATAATTTCATATGCATAAATATTATGTACAAAAGCAAGCATCATTGATATGGAATCTCCTTCTACAATGCATAAACTCTATAGAATAAGATGGCCAATTCATGTAATTATTGAGATGGATGTTAAGCCATCCATAATTGTAAAGTCTATAATTTATATTCCCAATCTCTGACATGAGCAACTCCCTTCCCTTAAGGACTTGGTGCAATGTGCCCTTGTTTCATATAAAAAATGGATCTAACCTTGGCAACATCTTACATGTAAATATTGTGAGTTGTTTCCTTGATGTAACTTGGAGTGTAAGATGTGTTAGTGCTATCTAACACATAGAGGAGTTTAAATTGTGCCTAAAGCATAATGGTTGAAAACTTGAGGAATTATGTAATCCGTATGTCATTATGTTCTACATTTGTTAAGAGGGAAAAAATTAAGGGGGTGTGGAAAACTAAATGATTAATTACTAAAATTATTTATCGATTTTGAGTTTTTTAATACATCTATTTAATTATCAAAATTATTTATAGATTTTAAATTTTGTATTCTAATGCACACTCACATATTTTTTATTCCTGATGTTCGTGCAAGGAAAAATTATAGTCTATTGATACTTTGATTGCATTGACATATAATTTATTGAGACTAAACCTTATGATGAATCCATTTTGATACATTCAACTCATTATTTATTCTCTTCTAGATTTTATACATGGTGAATATATGATTTATTTAATTGATAAAATCATTAACACGTTATAAATTACATGCCATAATCAAATTACATACATTTTATCCCCGATGTCCATATGGGGAATTCTTACATTCAATCGATGCTTGTTTCATTTAAGTATAATAGTTTAATACTATACCTAATGATGAATCACTATTAATAATAAAGGTTTAATTATTGATGTGATCACAAATCTCATTATCAAATTTATGTCTTCACATAAATTATGTTTCATATGTTGTATTTGGACTTTTGAAATTGAAATAAAATATCAAATATGTTATCCCATATTGATTGACATTTTTTATGGCTTCCCCATGCATATATTGTTTTTCCATTTTTAGGGAGATCAATTATTCTCATTAGCAATTTAGGCCAACCACCTCTTGTATAGGACATACCAACGTTTGCAATAAAATCATATATTTGAACTATTTTGAAATGTTATGACACAAAAATAACATTAATAAATATGATAAATGTCAAGGCAAACCATAATTACAAGGAACTTATCATGTCTAGAGCAAGTATCTCATTGTTCCCAAAATAAGAATGTTAAGCACGTTAAAGAAAAATGATTAAGAAAAATAAGGAAAAACTCATTGAAATGTTAGTACAAAGTATATTAGGAGTTAATTTATGAGTTTAAATTATTTATTAAAAATAATGGAATAAAAATAATACATTCATTCATGTAGTGATGACATATTGGATACCCACAATCTATTAATATTCTCCATTTGGATAGAAAATGAATATTTATAGCTCGTTCTCTCATGTAAGGTTTTCATGTAAAAGATTGCTATTAATCATAAAGGTTCCACCATATGCTATTTAGTATTTCAAAAAATATAAATTTAGATGATCCATCTTTAAATGCCTTTAGGAAACTTTTGACTGATCAAATTTTGAATCATTACATAAGTGAAAAATAGTGTTTTCATATGTTGTAAAGAAATTCCTACTCAGTTTGTGTATCTAATTTTTTTTATTATTAAATGTTGGATAAAATATTATATGTTGTGTATATATGATTTTCACCATTTTGAAGAAGCAAATGATGCTTCAATTTTTATATTCATGAACAACAGGTGTACACACTATTTAATCGGTTTCATAAATGTAACTACACTAACCCCCTGATCGAGACGCTACCTGACCAACTAACAAAATAATCTAAAATGAATGTAATATCATGATAATGGAAATGCTAACATTCCTCCCTTTTTTACATTATTTTTACAAATGTACACTCCTGATAAATCAAATTTCACCTTGCCAAGTGACTTGGTAAGTATATTTACTATTTATGAATCTATTGGGTAGTACTTGGGATGAATGTGGTGGTTCATAACTTGTTCTTGAATATATTGGAACTGAACCTCAATGTGTTTTTTCCTTTAATGGAATAATAATTTTTCTAACAAGCTTTAACACACCCTAATTGTCATAGAAAAGAATCAGTGTTAGATCTTTTAGATTGTCTATGTTAGATAGAATAAAATGTAACCAAACTGCTTTACACATAGCTCCTTGTACGACACAATATTATGACTATATGAATGAGAAATTAACTACATATTGCTTCTTACTAATCTAATAAATTGGTCAAGATCCAAGGTGAAATGTATATAACCTGCAGTTGATTTCATGTCATCAACAAATCCAACATAATTTGAGTCTATTTAACCCTACAAGAATAAATTTGATTCCTTCTTATATTCTAGATCATAATCTGCTTTACCTCAAACATATCTTAAAACATGCATTGTAGCAACCTAATGACACTTCTTTATCTCTTATTTTAATCTCAAAAGATAGTTCACAACAAATCATATGTATGGTCTAGTATATGTCAAGTAAATGAGACTCGGAACAAGCTACCTGTAGTGAGTTTCATCTACTTGAAGTGAATCTTGAAATTAGGATAGTTGAAAACCTTTATCCATCAGAGTTGACATTGGTTTACAATCTGTCATACTATATTTCTCAAGGAGCCTTTTGGCATATTTCATCTATGAGGTAAAAATATGATTCTTCTTTGGCTATATCTCTAAGCCAAGACAATAATGAATTAGCCCCAAGTTTGTCATGTCTAAGGATTTCTTCAAGTCATTCTTTACATCTTCAATGAGATTAACTTAACATCTTATGATCACAAGATCATCCACATACAAAACTAAAATGACAATATTTGTGTCTACCTTCATGATATACAAATTTATTTCTGAAGGGATATGAATGAATCCATGCTATAATAGATGATCATCTATCATAATGTACCATTTCCTTGGTGCTTGATTAAGTCCATAAAGTGACTTAATTAGATGTCAAACCTTGTGGTTCTTGTCATCAATTAAGACTTTTGGATAGGTCATGTATACTTCTTCTAAAGGAGATCACCATTCAAAAATGTAATTTTAACATCCATCTAATGAAGCTTCCATTCCATTTTTGATATGAGTGTGTAAATAACTTTGATGGTCTTGATATTAGTAGTGGTTACAAAGGTCTCCTCATAATCAATTCCTTCTTTTTGAGCATACCCCTTTATAATAATCTTCCATCCCATTTTTATGAGGGTATGATATTTGGAATTTAGGTCTTCTTTCATTGAGATTGACATAAATCCTCATAAACTATCTCTAGTTTGGTATTGTCAACTATTAAACTGATCAGTGTGAGAATAACTTCATTTATCGCCTATCTTCCAGTCTAAACTCCTAATGAACTATCTCAATTAGAGTTCAAGTGTGACTCCCTAATGGTGATATCTACCCATTTTGGATGTTGATGCTACTACTGATTTGATGAATAATTATCTTCTAGATTTCTAAGATCAATGAACAATTATCCTTATAGCCCACCTTATTTGTAAAAATATTCTTAATTCTCATCATCTAACTATGGGAACAGACTATGAGGGGTGGTATGTTTTGACTCCTATGAGAAAGAGTCAAATAATGACTCATCACATACCAAATCTTAAATTTCATATATATCATGTGTCTCAGGATTTATGAGATGATATGCTTTTGAGGTAGTATTATACCTAATACAATGCATTAGAGTGTCTTTAATTCAATCTTCTTCCTCTTTTTTGTAGGGAAATGCATATAAGATGCACATCTAAATACTCTAAGATGAGAGATCGAAGGTTTATGACTACTTCATACCTATTCTAGTGTATCATCTTGAAATTTTTTTTTAGGTAGCCTGTTAAGAAGATATATGACTATCTAAATTATTTTTATCCAAAATGGAACATCCAACTTTGAAGTAGAAAATATGCAATGAACCATCTCCATGATTGAATGATTATGTCATTATATAATTCCATTATTTTGGGGTGTATAGAGAGCAGTCATGTAATATTTGATGCCAAGTTGTTTTTTTAAAATGTCAATAATTGGTTTGGTGTGAATTCCCCCCCTCGATCTAAGTGGAGGAGTCAAAGAAGCCTTCTTGACTGGTTGAAAACAAGCTGGTAAAAGACCTTAAAATGTGTAAAGAATTAACTCTTCTTATTCAAAAAGAACACCCATGTCTTGAAAGAGAAATCATCAATGAAAATTTGAAGTACTTTAATCCTTTGAAATAAGCAAGCAAGGTTCTGCATAGATTGGTATGTGCGACATCAAAATGATCTTTGGTTGTGAGGAACTTGACTCAAATGGAACCATGTGTTTTTTGTCAGCAAGGCATCCAGGGCTTACAAGGAAAAAATGGGATAGCTGAGGAAGTCTAGAGACTATGGCCTTAGAGCTGAGCTAGTATAAAGAACCAATAAAAAGGTGCTCATATTGATAATGCCATAGTGAAATACAATTTTCCATAGAGGTAAAAAGATCAACAATGTTAGACGAAATTGCATCTAATGCAAACACTGGATCTTTAAAAAAATCTCTAGTAATGACCTTACCTTCCAATGAGACGAGACAGGATTTTTTACCATTTTTGATCATGAAGTCTACCTTAACATTAAGATTCAAGAGTTGACTTATAGATAAGATATTTGTTGTCGATCTAGGTACATATAGTACTTTTGTGAGAGTATAGGTTCACATCCTTAGAGGAATGGTGATAGTTCCAATTCCTTCAACAACATACTCTTTATCATATACAATTTGAAAAAGATCTCTAGTGAGTTAATCTATTTTTGAATTAAAAAATTCCTTTCTTTTTTGCATATTATTGTTAGTGCCAGATTTGATCAACCAAACTTTATTCATTTGTCACCATATTGGGGAGAAAATAACAACGCCCTTACATGCACCATTATATTTTCATTTTATAGGTACCTCATCTTCATATTCATCATCATGTTGATGTTGTGTTGCTACATGTTCACATTGCTTCTGTTAGTGAGGATGTCTTTTTAACTTATATAAATCATCCCTACTAGATGTGCCCTCTTGACTAGATGAGCCTTGTGTCAAGGCATTATACTAGTAGCTATTAGTGTCATGGGAATTGGTGCAATAAATATGACACCATATTTTTTCCTTCTCAGATTTATTCTATTATTTTGACTACTTTGGTGGTCCTTTCAAGAACTTTGGACCACGTTGCTTTTAAATTAAGGCTTTATCCTCAAACTCTTCTTGCACAAACTGGATGACTTCTTCTTGTTCAAGCAAATTCACCAGTTCTTCAAAACACACTGCTTGCTTTTTTGATGTTTAGTGTCATGATGAATGTGCAAAATTGAGAGTGGAGATCTCTCAATGTGATTAGAACCAATAGCTTGTCCTCAACTTTCTCACCATGTTTCCTACTGAGAATATGAAGCTTGAACTAAAGATTGAAAATGTCCTAAGCCTCTTTCGACATTAATGTATCCCAAATATGAAGTTGAACCTCATCGATGACATTGAGTGTGATCAACATGAGGCCTTTTGCATTTGACTTGTTTTATTTTATTCTCTCATCAACTCGAGCAAGATAGATCACCACACCAATGATAATGCAAGATAATTATTTAAATTGAATAATTATTCGCATCTTCATCTTCCATGCGAAGAAACTTGGCCCTTTGAAAAGTTGGACAAGTGTAGTTTGGGTGTGGACATTTTTTGTTTTTAACTTTTGAAAAATTTCACAAAGCTAACAAACTAGTATTTATGGCTTCGAAATTATGTATTAAAAGAATGTACCTTCGTGAAAGCACCTTCTTTTGTTTGCTCGGTGGAAAAACCACATGTATCTCTTCCATGTACGATTGGCCGTCCTCTGCTTCTGCTTTGCCACTTCATATTTCCTTCTCTACGTCTTGCAATAATGTACTAATGTCTACATCTTCAAACAAAGTGCTAATGTATCAGATGCTCATCTCACTAACAGGTCTGATTCAGATTAATAGTCAGGTGGCCGATCTGAAAGTGACGAGCACCCTTGAGGATGTGTTGGAGGTACGGGAAGCTAAAACCTTTATCCGGTTCCTAGGCTGCTATACGATAGATACCAAAATATATAGTCTGGATTAATCTTCTTCTGGATTATCGATTTGCACTATGTTTCATTCCTACTAGCATTGGATCAGTGAAGAATTACTCCAGGGAGTGGGATATCACAAGAATCAAACTTGGGATCATCTTCCCACGTCTCAAACATCACTGCACAGGCTTCTTCTTCCACGCTGACTGACTGCACGCTTTGATTGCCTCTCCACACTGACTATACATGTCTCAGGCTTGGTATGCTCTAATACCAGATAAAGGCAAATGAAATGTTTGATTATCTGCCAGCGCTTCTTCACTAGCTCCATGCTTTGATTACCCTTTGTTCCTGCAATGCTGCACATGTCGCCATCCTCTGCTCACTTCTACGACTGTCACAGTCTCCATGCATCGATTCTTCCACAACTTTGTTGTGTGTTGATCAGGTTTTTTTAGCTCTGATACCAGATGAAGGAGCAAATGATGATTCGATGTTTTTAGCTCTTATATAAAATGTAGAATCGGTTTCATAACTGTAACTACCCTAACCACCTGATCTTTACGCTACCTGACCGAGTAACAAAATAAACTAAAATTAATGTAATACTATACTAACGGCTATGGTAACACATTTCACTTTTAACATTAGTCTTAATTGATGCAAGGAACAACCTTCTTTTAGAAGAAACAAAGTGTGTGTCTCATAGAAAACATTGTCGCATTAAATGAGAGTGAAAACAAATAAGTATCGGTTATTCTTCTCATATACCATTTATTATTTTTTATTCCTTTTAAATATTATTTTGTTTATACATCGTTAAGCAAGAACAAAATTGTTCATAAATATTGATGAATGCTTTTTGAGGCTTTCCCTGAACATAGGTGTGAATAATTTGTTTCAGTATCTAATATTCTAATTATTGAATTGGGCCATTGTTCTCCAGTACAATCTATTATAATTTATGCAACGATATCATGTGGTTAATACTTTGATATAGTTTTAACGCTATTTTAGCATTGCACAATTTTTTCTGGGTCAAAAATTATTTTTATTTAAGCCAAGTAACTTTACAAAATTTCTTGTTGAATATAGTTGTATTTGATAATGTTTTGAATTGATGCATTTTAATTTTAAAAAAATAAAGACTCATTTCATTATTCAACACATTTATATGTAACAAATATTTTTTATTCAATATATTATAAAGAGATCTCAAAATCATTGAATATATGAATTACATCTATTACTGCAGAACATACCAAAGATGAAAATTTTAGAGATTATCATGAAAACTAATTAGAGACCAAACTTATTTTTTCAAAAGTCTAACAAGTTATGCATAATGCAAAATTTTGGGTATCTCATCATCTCATTCAGTTATTTTCATCATGATGCCCTTCTTCACGACATAATTTTAATAATAATTCCCTTATAATAGTGAAATGTTTGAATATTTTAAAATTATTCATTAATTTTAATACACTCATAGACATTACACCACACAACTCCCCACCATGCTTTTGGTTGCAATTATAGGGAATCAATCGCACTATGCCACACATTACTAGACTCATCATAGACACTGCAATCACTCCTTTATTCTCTTTTCCTTTTTTTGAAGTGTTGTAAGTTTTTTAGTTTCTCCAATAATTATATATTTGGTCCTTTAATACTATTAGAAAATTCACTCCGCTATTCTGCAACAACCTTAAAACGTCCCTTGATGTTTCTTTTTTTCCTATAATCTAACTTCCCTCTTTTTGTAAAAACCTAAACTCTTTGATTATTAATAAAAAGAATGGCCACTTGGGCTTGGGTAAAAATTTGGAAGAATAGCAAGGTCATGCCTTGCCTCAAGCATGAAAGAAGGCTCAATCCAAATTCCTCATATGGTCATTGCCATGGATCATTGCCTAAATTGGTAAATCTCTCATAATCTATTTTCCATTTCTATGCTTTGGTTCCTTTTTTGGCTTTGGAAATGGAAGTTTTTATGGAGTACTTTTGTGAGAAAGGTTTTTTCAACCTAATTCTGGTAGATTATAGAAAAATCCATTTCAAAGAGTCATTGTTTCAAGAAGACTGTGATGCTAGTCAGGATTGTAGATTGTTTCTTCTATCCATGAGGACCACTAACATTGACTTTATGTTTGATATTTAGATGGCCCCCATTGCATTATAGACTGATTCAAAAATCATGATTTGTTGGGTGTGACTAGGGGATCAACTCGTCTTATGGATTTGTCAGGTTTTGGTCATCTTTTGGAAGTCATCGATCTTATCATACATGGAAGACTAATTACAGCTCTCAAGAGGAAAAAAATATACTTATATCTAAAGGCAAGGGAGAGCTAGAACCATTACAGTATGTCTTCCATTAGTTTATGCTCTTTAGACCCAGGTAATATTTTTAGACTTATTGATTTAGGTAAATTAGTTGGAATAAGTTTTAGTTTTTGGAAGTGTTTCTTAGAGACCTAGACCTCTCTATTAACTAGTTCAGGATGGTCCCCACATGAGTTATCATTTTACTATTTACTGGGTTCTAATGGATTGTATCTTGAGTTTGAGTCCTTAATCTCTTACTTATTTAGTCTAAGCTAGTTTTCAGTCTAGCTAAAACTAGCGCTAGTTAAAATTATAGAATGTTGGGTCCCTTGAAGGGCCTCTTTCTATGCCCAGGTTGGGTTTATAAGTAGGAAAATTCTTGTTTGTTCTGATTTAAGGGCCTATTTTGTACCCTCTTGGTTAGTACGGTCCTTTTTCTTTTATTTTTTTAGTGCTCTATTGAAATCCTATTAGACGTTCTTATATACATCATAATCTACTCTTACTGGTACCTCCATTTTAGATGCACCATCTTATTTTGGTTATTGTTATCCCACTACATGTCCCCACTTATTTTTTCATTGAGGATGTCTTTTTTATTTATGTGAATCATATCCACTAGATGTTCCCCTCTTGACTAGATGTGCCTTGTGTCAAGGCATTATATCAACAATGATCAATGTCATGCATATTGGTGTGGTAAATATAGCACCATCATTTTTCATGCTAATATTTTCTTATTTTTTGTGACTACCTTGGTGGTCTTTTATGGAACTTTAGACCACATTTCTTTCAAATTAATGCTTTGTATTTGAACTCATCTTACACAGTCTAGTTGGATTCTTCGTGTTGGAATAGATTCACTAGTTCTTTAAAAGATACTGCTTACATTGTAATGTTTAGTGTCATAATGAATGTGCAAAATTGAAAAGGGAGAGCTAACAATGTGATCAAAACCAATAGCTTGTCCTCTATCAATTCTCAAAGTGCAACTAGTTTTGATAAAATTTCTACCACCTGGCATTATAACTCAATATTCTCACTATATTTCATATTGAGAGTATGAAGCGTTGAATAGAAATAGATGATGTTTGTTTATTTCTTAACCTCATAGATAGTTGATTGAATATCTTAAGCCTCCTTTGATGTTGATGCATATTGAAGGCGTGGTTGAATGTCATTGGTGACACTGAGTGTGATCAATGTTAGCGCTTTGGCATTAGACTTATCATATTTTATTTGCTCATTGGCTCTATTAGGATGGGTCATTATACCAATGTGAATGCCCCATCATTCTTTGAATTGAATAATCATGCACATCTTTGTATTCCGTGTGAAAAAATTTATCCCTTTGTGAAGTTGGGCATCGAAAAAGAGTACTTTTAGTATAGACATTGTCTTCACTTATTTATTCAATATTTCATAAAGCTAACAAAACAATATTTTATTACTTCAAAAATTTTGTATGTAGAAACAAGTGTGCCCTTTTTTAAGGATTAAAAGTGGCACAAAAGTGGGCTTGATATTTTTTGTGTAGTTAGACATGGACGCTTATGAAGAAGTTTCTCTTCACATTTATCATCTACATTGTACCCTTCATGGAGCTCTGTGTAAATTTTCTATGTGTGGTACAAGTATTTACATAGAATTTAGAAGCTGGTAGATAATAATATTGCTTTGATGACATTCTCCAATGGTGTTATGGAGTATCATCTACTTTTACATGTTGATTCACCACTCCACACTTCTTTTGATGCCTATGATTCTACTCTCTAATGTTATTATAGTGTTTTAAATTGAGTATCTATCGATAAAATGAACCTTTAGAGGGCCAAACACCAACAAATATGGTACTTGAGAACACAAAGTCATGGACATAACACAAAAATGTTGAAATAGTAAAACAGGCTCTCAAGTAGAATATTTATAGGTCTTCAATGTCATTGATAGAGGAAATGGATTTGAATTTCAAAAGGCTTCACTCTTCTTCTAGAATGTTTTTTTGTGGACTATATATCCTTCTCCATAGGTTTGTATACACACAATATTTTCAAATTTAATCAAATACTGATGCTTTCTATCTTGTAAGAACCTATCATATTTCAATCTCTTTGAGTGCATGCCTTAAATGGTACACTAGGAAAGTAGTGGGTAGACCACTATTGTTTCTCAAGATTATTATCCCTTATTACCACTTGATATAATCTAACCATCTCCTAAAAACAATCTTATAAGTTTTTCCTCCTCTTTGACATCCTCCTCTGGTCATTTTCCACCTTCATTATCCCTTACCTAGCCTAAAATCCTTTTTGATGGTTTACATTACACTATCATACCCATCGTCCTTGTACTCTAATTGATAAAACTTATTTATGGTCTAAGTCTAACCCAAGTCGACCTAGATTGACACCTAATTTATTTTTGTCAATAATGATACAAATTTGATTGTGTCAACCTTATCGGCCTAAACTTTTAGAAAAGACTAGGGTTAGATATGCCTATATAAGCACATCCATTTTGTCATTTCTAAGAAAATATAATAAGAAGAGATATATATTTCTTATCCACTTGTCTACCATTCTACTTGAGGAACATAGCTTAGAGTTTCATACTTTCTTTGGAGATATAAGTCTTATCTTGTGAAGAAATATTTTGGATGCATTGATAGGTTATGTAGACTAGAGCTAGTTTATCTTTATCATCTTTATATACCATAATAACCTCTTATGAATCACCTTATCCAAGGGAGAGATTGAGGCTTAGTGGGTTTATCTTTAAAGGTAAGTATTTTGAACTTTATTTATCCTTTCTAAGAGTATATAGATATTCATTTGTACTTCTCTCCTTCTAATTAACACATGATCCTTTCCTATAAGAGTAAAAAATTAGATGTATAAAGGATAAAAAACTTTAGAATGTGTATTACATATTAAAAAATGCATCAAATATATTTTTTCCTTTCAACTATGTTGTAGAAAGATTACAAGCCTAAAAAGTTGAGTCAAATATGTGTTTTTACTAGAAGGATAGAATTTGTAGCATAAGGTGTAATAAAACCATGTGTTATGTGTTGGTTCTTAGTTGTACAACTCATGCAACTCAGCCTTGCGCACTTGAGAGATTGGCAAGCAATGATGGAAAACCCGCTAATAAGTCATTATAGTCAAGGGAGGATTTGACATTAGGATTAGACCAAAAGGCATAAAATAATTGAGAGGCACCTACATAGGGTATGGTTAACTCCATGCTAATTTTGGCTCTACCTAAATGAAGGTGAGAGAACCTATAAGGTAGCTTGCTTACATGGAGAGATTTTACATTTTAATCTCTGTGGGAATTCTCAGCACAAAGGAAAAAAATGACCAAAGCATAACCATGTTTGGACACTTCACCTATGAAGGGTTATCACACAAAATGTAAAAATTATTTATGTCATACACAAGCTGCTAAAGACAGATGAATGGATGACTGTAATCTTTATTTTTATAAAATATTCAATGACATGGGCTAAACATAAAATTGTAGCACTAGGATTTCAAGCATAAATTGCAAACACATTTCAAATATGTAAGGTCTTATATGTCTACAAAGCAAATAACACTTATGGTATACAAAGGTTGTGTTAAATGTAGGGTAGGATAGGGTAGGATAGTTTGTTAGTTATAAAAAAGGGTGGTGGTGTGCTAGTGGTTTTCAAACAGTAGGGCTTCTTTCAACATACATGTCATCACCTATTACAAAGATGTAGGAAAAATAAAATGTAATCCATGGAAACTACAAGGAGAAATTTGCATCCATTGGTGCCAATTCAATGTAAATGCCTAAATGATCCTTGAAACCCTAGAACATACATTGAAAATAAAATCATAGATACTTTCTCTTGCTAAATCTATGAACCTAAGGTACTCAAAAAATGTATTAAAACATAATTTTTATGCAAAAAGGGGCTTATAACACATTCATGCCCAATATTATAACCATTAGTGAACACAAATCTAGATATCCAATCAGCACAACATGTAAAACATCTCATCATATTTCATTAATAGGTTACAATAAAAAACCATGTTATTTTCCATTAACTTGAAAGAAAATCTTGCATACATTAATGTTTCAAAATGCTACCATGGGGATAAACATGGAATATTTGCTCCATGTTGGACAAGGAAGAAATTTAGAAATACTCTCAGAGATTTTTAATGGTTGTATAAGATCCAACCACCTTATCAAGAAAGGCAAAACACACACACAACAGTGATCCCAAAATTTGGAAGAGCCTATACTTAAAAAATAAAAAATATCAATAACAACCAACAACCCTTGCATATAAGACAAGCCTTTTATTTATACATTTTTCAAACCTTCAAATCCGATAATGAGAGTTGTAACCTCCAAAAATGTAAAACACCCCATCCAAATCAAACAAGTTGCTTTTGACTAGAAAAAAACACTTCACCACGCCTAGAATCTTCATGTATTTGCATGAAAAATTATTATTGCAACTTTCTCTACAAGCAGTGATGGAGATTTGAAACAAACTTTCTAATATCTTGGCTAGAGATGCTTCCAAATGATCTAGAAAAAGAATATTTATTTAAAGAGGCAAACAAAACCTTTGATCACTCATTTGCATAATTGGAACCTCCTAGATATCTGTCGTTCTCTTAGCATACCATGGAACAACCTGCTCTTGCAATGATTTCCTAGGAATATTCCAGATCTATGGTTGCTTGGGTAATCTTTCCTTGGAATGGTCCACCTAGATCTTGTAAACTTGCAATATCCTTCCATGGAGTAAATTGGACAAGCAATGCAAATAAAAATACAATAACTTAGATTTATTTCACCCTTTTAAATTTTTTGGATCCAAACTTGTATTTTCACATTTTGTAACTTGTAATTTTTCTTTTTTGCAAATTTTTCCTTTTGCACTCCTCAACCTTTACATTTGTTTTTTATAAATCTAGTTTTTTTACTTTCCTCCAAATTTCCTTTGATACAACAATGTAATATGTTTTGAGCAACCATGGGATATGAAAACACCATATGTCATTACTTCACATTATAAATCTGGGCATTCAGGCCATGGAGACCTTTTGCACCTTCCCCTCTAAAAGGCAAGTGAGGCAATCTTCTGAAATGGATTGGTGTGTATAAAACCTTGAGCATCTTTCATGTGTCCAACTTAGATGCTATCTAGGACTCTTGGCCAAATTTTTATCTTTGCACCATCTATCTTGATATGGGTAAGGGTGCAAGATCTTTTTGATCCTTGAAAATGCACTCATTGCATGTAAAAGGAAATGAACAAGTCATTACTTTGTAAATTAATGAATTTAACCTAGGCATTTTCATGGGATAAAGTCTTAGGAGTCCCTTGAGATAACCATGTGTCTTTTATTTGACCCATTAGGTAATTATTCACCTCGGTCATAAAAACACATTAAAGGTTCAACACGGTAATTTGATCTAAGTTCCCAAAATACTTCTCCTTCGAGCACAAGGTAGTAATTCAATGTATGCAAAGAGACTTGGATACATTTCTATCTTTTCACAGTGAATCTTCCCACCATGAAACTTGTTATTTCAAAGCATAGAATGAATGTTAAATCATTAGTATAGCTTGAATTTGACATCCTCACATGTGTCAAATGGCATTCATGATAATGTCAAATTTAAGCTCATGAAGTTACTCAATAGATCTTGAATTCAATTCACTATATCCAATCAAGAGGTGTGATGAAGAAAAAGCCATCTTATTATAATTCAAGTGAATGCATGCCATTGGTTAATTTAGTCCTGATGTATGAGAAAGCACCACATGATAGTTTGAAAGGCTTCCAGGCTTGGACCTTACTGATCTTTTGAGAGGGCCTATGGATCGTTGATCTATTTATAAATCCTCAAGATGATAACACTTTTCATACTCAAGGGAATCCTTTGGTCTTTGACATTTCAACATCATCTTTAATCCATTAGATCTGGTTGGGAATGAGCAAATTCACTCTATCAAATCATGATCCAAGGAGTGGAGTTTTATTGGGTACAACCCTTTTCTATCCTAAAGGATATGCCACTTGGCATCCCCATGGCCTTCTTGTGTAACTTATAGATAATCTTTACTAGTTTGAACACAATTATGCCATGTGTAATTATCTCACTTGATCTTGAGTCCCATTGAATTGTTACCTACTACCTCACATGATAAGATCTCTAGAACATGATCAAACATTAAACGATGCTCTATGAGCTTGACACTTGTCATGCCTACACGTTTCCTAGGTTATTTTGACTATTAAACTTTGATCATACACTATTAGGTCATCATGCTCCATGTAAACACATTTCATTAGATCTACCTCCATTTAAAAATAAATGCCTATTTCAAAGGGTTTAAAATTGATGCTTATGTGAACATTTTTTGAATATTTGAATCCTAATGTCTAGTCCCTATATCTTAAAGTTGTCATCCATGTGCCTTTCAAAAGATGTCCCCAAGATTGTCACCTTCGCAATTCATAAATTTCTTCAGGGACTTTGTTCTATAATAATATTCCGAAAGGAAATAGGACTTCTTCTCCACAACAACTTTGTCAAAAGTACCCTTCAACCATTGAACATACCCATTAGATGTTTTGTCAAGGGCATCTACCTTATAGAATACACTTTGGCCTTTAGGAATGACCCTTTAGATCTCTTGAAAGCGCCCTTCAAAATTATTGAAAGTGTCCTTCACCCTCCAGACTATCCCCTTCAAACATTTTGTAAACACTTTGACCAAAATGAATAAGTCTTTAGATTTCTTTTGGGATTTTTATGTGGGCAAGATGCTTGAAGGGCAAGTGACCTTTATATTTTTTGTCATGGATAAATTTTTTGAAACAATGGAAATACCCTAAAATAATATGGCCTTAAGATAATTTATGTGAATACTTTTTCAGAAAGACTCTAAGGATTTTGTACCAATAATAGACCAAATTAACATGAGGAAATACCTAATGCAAAGTCCATGAAAGAAATACACTAGGTAAAGACCAATTTAAATCACCTAGCATCTTAGACGTTAACTTGACATTTTGAAAAAAACACTTTGAAATAGTACTTGGGTTAATGACTTAGACATTAGTACTCAACTCAAGCTGAACTTAAGCATTTTCAATGATAAAGGCCCAATTGCTTCAATGAAATTTTGGGCACTAACACTAGCTCTCTCCTAGGGATGAAGACCCCATGCAGGTGTGAAAAGAACCAAAGAACACAATACGAGATGTCAATCCATTGGGCTATAGAATCTAGAATAAGCAATTTTCAACAAACATGAAGGCTCAACAAAACATGAAAGATGTAACAAAAACAAATTAGGAGGATCTAAAAATGAACACACATGACACAACATGAAATGAAATTGTACAAACAAGACCCAAATTAAATGGGAAACAAAGTAAAAAAAACACTATACAATATGGTATCTAGATTATGAACTCATTTAGGGAAGTGCTTTAGATGCCTGCCATTGATTAGCAGTTCCAGTATCTCACCATCCAAGTCTCTCAAGAAGAAAGTGTGTTCCCCAATATGATAGTCAATGAAATAGGTACCCATCCACAAGGCAATAAATTTACAATTCTTACCTTTCTCCTCATGCCTACTATACCAAAGTATAACTAGATCACATACTTGAAATGTTCTTGGAGTGACATTTTTATCAAATATTTTCTATAACTTCTACTTGAATTTGAGGTGTATTTCATGAGTTTGTCTTCAAATTTCATCGAGCTCAAAAATTTGGTTAACCCTACTTTATATAGTGGTTTATTTGTTCATCATCTTCTAGTTTTTGCATGATATGATAGGTTGCAACTGTAAATTCATATGTAAAATTTCTTGATTTTCATAAACAAGCTCAAATTATATTCTGTCTATAGCTCTCTTAGGTTTAATCATATCAAACCATAAGGTAAACATTAGATATTCACCCCACCTCTTATTATTTACTTCTAAAGTTCATCTAATAATCTTGAACAAGTTCTTATTACTTGATTCTATTTTCCCATTCTCTTGAGGATTGTAGTTAGAAGCATAAGTTAGTTCAATCCCATAGTCTTCGCACAATGCCACTAAAGGTTTGTCTTTTAATCTCATGGCATTATCAATAATTATCTTAATAGGCACACTAAATCTACAAATAATCTAATTTAGCAAAAAATCCATGACTACTTGTTTCATTCTCTTTGTAGGGATTGTTACAACCCATTTGGTGAAGTAATCACTTTCAACTAGTATCGATCTATACCCAACACTTGATGAATCAATGATTTCTCCAATTAAATCCATTCCCCATTGTTTGGATGGGCCTATAATCATCACATATTGCAAAGGAAGAAAACTAGAAGTTTTCATCCTCCCAGCAAAGCATTGACATTTCTCATACCTTATGACTATTTGAGTAACATTCTTAAACAATGATGGCCACCAATAACCAACTCTAAGAATTTTATGAGCCATAACTTTAGGTACAAAATTGCCACCACACACTCCACTATGGAAGTCTTCAATTAGGACTTTAGTCTACTCTTATAGCACATATCTTAGGAGAACCCCATCTGGATTCTTTCATCCAAGTCCATTTTTAGTCAAGAGGTATTTTTTGGAGGCTAGTTTGAGAGTTCTCCTTTGATTCTTATTTATGTCAGGGGACAATTAACATTTTTCAAGTAGTAAACAATATTCTTATACCATGGAAATATATTAAATTGATTCAAGGAATCATCAACATTAAAAATAATGGGTTTTACCTAAACAACTTGCAAATTAGTGTCATTCATAAGCATGGCTAGACTCATCTCTCTTACTAACTTGGTGGTCCAGATATCCATATCATACTCTTGTAACTTGTTGACCCCCACCTTCACCTCTTGATGGATAATTCAGTCTAAGTTAAAATGTTCTTCACCATGGTGTGAGTGACATAGGAAAAAAAAATTGATCTCAAAATATATCGCCTAAACATTTTAACAACCTTTAAAAAAGCAAAGGCTTATTTCTCCATAATAGTGTATTTTAGTTCAAGACCTTGCATAACTTTGCTAAATAAAGCTATGGGATACTCATGACTATCTTCATTCTTTTGCAATAAAATAGTAGCATCAATATCACATGATGCAAAAGAGAATACTTGAAATGACCTTATGTAATCAGAGCTAGCCAAGACAAGAGAAAACTTTAAATCTCCACTGATGTCATTGAATACTTTCACATCCTTCTCCTCCCATTTGATAGTTTGGTCCTTCTTTAAAAATGAATTAATAGGCAAAGTAATCTATTCAAAATTAGACACAAACCTCTTTACAAAGTTAATTTGTCTGAATAAAGACTAAATTTTTTCTTGGACAGTGAGACAGACACTTTATCAATGGATTCGACTCTTTTGGTATTAATCATGATACCCTCGTTGGACACTCTATGCCCTAAAAACTTAGCATTTTTTACTTTAAATTTGCACTTCTTGGGATTAAGTGAAATGCCAAATTCCCTACTCCTGATCAACACCTTTTCCAGATGTTCCAAATGCTCTTCTCCTTTTTTGGAGTACATAGTGATATCATCCTAATATAAAATAATAAACTTGTTAATTCTCCTTCCAAAGTCAATGTCTATATCCTACTAGAATGTTAGACCAACATACACCAACCCGAAAGGCATCCATATATATACATATGTGCCCTAGGGCATGGTGAATGTAGTCTCGGACCTCTCAAATTCTTTCACCATAACCTGATTGTAACATAAAAAGCCGACCAATGTGGACAATGTTTATGATCTTGTAACACTATGTAGTAGGTTTTCCATATTGGACAATGTAAAATTATCATTCAAAGAAGCTTTGATTATATTCCAAAAATCCATAGACAAGTGCATATTACCAATCTTCTTCTATATAGGGACTAAATTTGTAACCCATGATAAATACCATATGGACTGAATGATACCACCATCTCTTATCTACTAGGCTACCAGGCTACAATGGGATGATGTTCTGGAGTAAATCTTCCCTTTATGCTTTTAACTCAGAATAACACCATGCTAAGCAATCTTTGTATTTCCTTAGTCGCTGCATATAAGCTTTCTTCTCATTTACACTTAAGTGACTGCCTAGCCAAACCTTCCTTGGATTCTCATGAAAACCCAAATTACACTCAATTACATCTTTTGAAGTGAATGAGTCTCTCAACTTGATTCTACCAGCTCCATGAAAAGACACCTCCAAATTGACTAGTCCTCTTGGGATAGTGTTTGTATTAGATTGAATGATGTCTTTTCCAAACAAGGTCTCCTTCCTATCACTGACTTGAATGATAGATTCCATGTCTATGATTTGATCATGGAACTCAGCCACATAGTTTATAAACATCTTAATCTGTTCATCATCATCAATGACCTTCCAATGAATAACATTATCTGGGATTGAATGCCTAACGTGTACCTCCACCTAATACCGACAATGAGGGCTCATATTTGCAATGTTAAATTGAGCACCTAGCCCAGCAAGTCTGCCAACTTCTTGGTTGAAACTTCTATCATGATAAAAATTATTGAATGCATCAATGAACTCTAACAACTCTCAAACAACATTCTAATACTATTTTAACCTTTTATTTTTCATGGCAAAAGAACTATGGACTTGCTCTATTACTAACTCATAATCATCTTTAACAATCAAACACTTGATTCCATATTTAAGAGAAATTCGTAGACCAAGCAAGAGTGCCTCATAATCAGTAGTATTGTTAGTACACTCAAAAGAAAGCTAAAAAGAAAACATAAAGCATTTATCAATGGGGTAATAGAGCATAACCCCAACTTCATTTACAATATTGGAGCAAGCCCTATCAAATCACATCTTCCAAACTACATTTTCTTTGTTAGGCCCTACATCAAGAACAATAGGTTGTTTTCTATTATCAACATTTCAGACAAAGTTACCAAGGTAAACATTCATGTAAAACACTTCATTGATAACATGCTTCAAATATTAAATCATATGTAATATCTTTGGATCTCTATAAATTTTGACTGTCTTATCCTCCAAATGAATGGTGGCATAGAAAAGGTCTATAAGCACACTTCTACCATGATGGTATTCCACTTATGTGAGAACAACATCCCCCATTTAGGTGGTTAGTCCATAACCACCATGTCCATGTTCAAGTACTTTTTAGGATGAACTACCAATTGTACCACTATTTACTTAACTTGCCCCAAAAATGAAACCTCTCATGAGTCCATGGCATAACACTTGACAGAGGCTAACATGATCTTCACTCCAAACTCATTAAGGACACCCAAGGGCATCACATTGTAAGAAGCATCAAAGTCAAACATGTAGTTATGAATAATTAGACCATTGATCAATAGAGTCATATAAAATGCATCCACATTCAGTTGACTCTCTACCAATGCCATCCACAAATATACCTATAGAGTGAGTTCAACAACCTCTTTTGATTCTTCATCTTCTTCCAGGGGTGCTTAGGGTAACTCAACTTCATTTATAGCTATCCCTTCACTAAATTCTAAATATTCAAAGTCCCTCTTCCTGTGTTTAGGTATTCACAATAAATCAACAAGTGGTACAATGATCTTTATTTTACTCAACACTTGAGTCATATCACATACACTATACATAGCAAGAGGTGTATTCGGTGGAAGGGTAATGGCACTTTTAGCTAGAAGATAGTCACTTAAAGTCTAAAATTGAGTAGGTTGAGATGAATTTTTATACTTAACAACAGTCTTCAAGGTTAGATTTTGCTTAACCTCATTTGCACCCTTAAGGATGCTAGACAATATAGGCATTTTATTTCTCCTGAAAGAAGCACCTCTAGGATTAGTAGGTTGGGTTACAAGTTCCATCCTAGAAGCTTCTTGGACTACTCCATAATAAAAATTTGAAAAGGTGTAATATAAATACAATATTAAACCCACTCAATATTCATCTTTCAAGCACCTCTCAAGCTTACACTACAATATTAAAAATCAGTTGCACACCTAAAATATTATTCCCTGTTCATTCATTTTTCCATATTAGTCATATGATCAATCATATAGAAGATTGAAACATTCATATCTTGCTATGTATATACAAAGTTACAAGATATATCAATTTAATCATTCACATATAGCATATTACATAATTATTCACATACAATCCCACATACATGAAAGAAATAAATTGGTTTGAGTCCCTCTTAAGAGTATATGGATACATTGGTAATGCTCACTAATTTAAGGGGTATTTTAGGTTAGATAAAATTCACTTGAACCCACTTACCCTAATTTTTTCAAGGTGGCATGCCCAAATTGGAGAAAATTAGTTTTTAAGCTACACATCGATATTGAAAACCTATGCACGAGATCCAAATAAATAATTTTAAATGTGACAATGACATGTAATAATTCCATGTGGAATTTATAGAAAATATTTTAGACTTTGATATTGATAAAAGCATTGGAATCAATACATAAGTGTCAACCATAGTCTTGACAGTTCAATGCAAGTGTATAAGCTGATTGTGAGCTCATTTCCCAAATATGATTAATAGGATATGTAGATTCAAAAATATCACTTATTCATGTAAACTATTAATATTTTACTGTGCAACATTATATGAGATAATTACAATTTATTCTTTTTATTTATATTATTATAATATTGAATATTGTACTTTACATATTTGTCATATGCTTAGATTCAATATATTTCATCATAATATTAGTATAATTTAATATTAATTTAATTGTCCTAATTTTAAGATTAGATTAATACTTATTTAAGTTAGGGTATTATCTAAGTCTTATTTAAAAAAAAATATTAAACATTTTGTGTGCTTCACCTCTGTGTCTCTTTGTGCAATATTATCTTGCCCTAGCATTTTCTAATTTTTTATTCTTATTTGTTAAAAAATGTAGTAAATTAGTTTTTTTCCAAATCAAAATTAATTTATCATGTTCGATATAGATAAATGTATTATTTATTTTATTTCACAATGCATGATGATAGTTTTTTATTTCCATATTCCATACATTTTTAAATAACTAACAATATAATAAAATGGATTAATCAATCATGTATAAACAAAGAGAGATTTAAAATAAGATAAAAATTTCAATATCTCATGATAATTATTATTGTAATTACCATTAAACCCATGTCTACCTTTTATTGATGCTAATGTGCATATTCTAAACATTATTTCCACCATAAATCATATTCATGTGACCCCTGTCATCTCACTCCCATTATTAACCCATGGCTTGTATTGGGTTTTGTGGTCCATGTTGTCCCTACATAAAGAGAAAACGCTGTTCAATGTACTCAACAACTATTAATATAAAAAAAATTCCTCCCAAGTATAACTTATTAATAAAATATAAAGGGTATGATATGATTGAACAATTTAGTAATACCCATGCTAAGATATCAATCCTCTATCGGTGTAGGATATTATTTTTCTCATATTTATTTATTGTGGATTATTTATACGCATGTATTTAAATTACTTAGGTGTAATATTGAGGTCATGTACGTGTAATAATTTAGTTATTAAGGTGCACATGCAAATGTGAAAATTGTATTCAAAATGGTGGTTGAGGATACTCTTGACATTTATCCACCAATATTGACATATCACACATGGTGCACAAAATCCATTTGGTAATTGTGTTGTGTTCACATTGCCATATATATTGGATTTATGCCTATCTTGTACCTGTAAATGTAACTATGCACTAATATATTTTGTATATCTTCTAAATAAAATATTATAATAATTCTACTTTGACTTGATTTCATTCTCAACAACTACTCATAAAATTTTATAGGTTTTATGCATCATATTTTCCTCTTTATATAACATCTATAAATAATTTATTTATTTAAGAATTGAGAAAGATATCATAGTTTTACTAACTATAGTATGATTAAATAAATAATAATTAATTAATTAATGATGGAAATTATAGGGAGGTTTGTTTAAATTATCTTTTAATAAAAATAATATTATCATCATTAGAATTCATATTATAAGGATTTATTTATCATTATTTTGTCACATTGATAAAATTTTATGAATATGAAGGTGAGGTCTATTTTTGTTAGTAGCGAAATGCCCTAACAACCAAAATAAACTTTCTCCTCTCCTTTGCTTCATCCAAAGCTTCACCCTCCTACTCTCCTCATAGACATATTTTTAGATAAGCCTGACGTGCATTTTTTATAATCATGCTTATGTACTAATTACACAATATTAATAATTTATGGAAAAGAATTTTATTTAGTCCAACATCCATTTTTATCAATGTGTGTTATCATTCATGCCTTTAATGCATAGATATCACAAATTTATATGCCATCCGCCTTATTATTGTCTGTCTTGCATAATAGTAAATACTATAATGTAATATGCATTCAACAACCTTAGATATTCATCTTGTTATTATGTGTGTTATCATTCATGCCTTTAATGCATAGATATCACACAATTTTATGCCATCCACCTTATTATTGTATGTATTGCATAATAGTAAATACTATAATGTAATATGCATTCAACAACCTTAGGTAGTCATCTTGTTATTATGTGCTTTGTACAATGGTGGATACTACATCAAATCATGTACCTTGACAACATGAAAAATATATATGTAGTTTACTATGTTGATATGTATTTACATTTCATAATATTGGATTGCATATCTACTATGTAATGCCTTATTTTCACTATACATATCTACTATCCCTGTTACATTAGTTGAATTTTCATGAACCAAATTTTTACTTGTGTTTAAATCCATCTTTGGACCTAACAATATCTTTAGATTTGGTGCACTTTATTGTGCAAAATTTTGTGCCAATTGGATGATCACTATAATTGTTGATTGCATACACACTACAATCTAATGTTCTAATTTTATGTGCACTAAAATTAAACATTATTGTATACACACTCAAACATAAAGTGTCAAACTTATAATTAGGGGGTTTATTTATTCCTTGATATCTCTATTGATCATTTAATTTCTACTTTCACTACATCATGGATCACAACTCAATTTTGCTTCTCACTCTATCCAAATATCATTACTATAACTTTAAAATGTAAATTTTTCTAAGAAGAAAATTTTTCACAAGATAACCATGAACATATAAAATGAACCAGCACTTGATGAAAATAAAATAAAGTGGTATAATAAATTTGATGACGCATATGGTATTTTATGTTTGTTTGTTTCTCTTGACTTACTCATTTACATTGATTCTTATAAAGCACCATATAATATTTGGAATATTTTTTTAACACTTTAGGAAGTAGGATGTGATGAGGGGTCATGAGATAGAGAATGATCTCATTAGTTTAAGTCTAGGTATTTTTTTCATTATACAATAATTTTTCACCAAACTTATTGTCACTTAGGTTGAAATTGAAATTGTCCAACATAGAGAAAAAGGATGAACAATTGATCCTCTTTATCCTTGGCATGTTAGGTCTTGATAAATCAATTTTTATATCTACCTTTTATGATAGAAACTGTGCCCTAATATTTGCATTTATTATTCCATCCTTAGATGATTTTAACAGATAGTTAACTAGGGAATAAGACAAGCTTATTCAAATGGGTACATTCAAATACTCTAAGTCATATGCTTTATTAAGTGATGATAAATCGATGAATTCAACCAAAAAAGAGAACAAAAAAAGGTCCAAGAGCAATGAAAATGTCAAAAAAATAGATTATAAGCCAAAAGTATCATATGATTCCTCCTCTTTAGGTGGGAAACCCATGAAAGAGAGGATAACATGTGAATACTATAAGAGAACTGTGCAAAATGAAACCAAATGTATGAAAAAATAGATTGACAAATTGAGAAAGATGCTTATGAAAAAGAACATTAATTTCCTTGATTCAGTGAAATAGAGCT
This sequence comes from Torreya grandis, assembly GCA_037957365.1. Classification (NCBI taxonomy): domain Eukaryota; kingdom Viridiplantae; phylum Streptophyta; class Pinopsida; order Cupressales; family Taxaceae; genus Torreya; species Torreya grandis. Next base: position 291,383 of record JARHVA010008552.1, on the reverse strand, counting down.
CATCAACACATGATTATTCTAAGGAAAAATATAGTAGTAAAGGAAATGGTAAGGGCAAGGCCCTTATTGTAGTTGCATCTTAGCCATCCAAATAGGTGATTGATTCTAATGCCTCACAACACATGGATTATTCACAAGAATTTTTATCATCATTAGAGCCATTTTCTATGTTGTATATTTTTATAGTTAATGACACTTAAGTTTGTGTGAGAGGGTCTTTTAAGTTAAGCATGCAAATTTTGAAAATGTCTTTTGTGTTCCCTCAATATCATCTAATGTCCTATTTATTCACCAAATCACCCATATTGGATCAGGAAATAGAACTAAGTTTACCACAAAAAAATTCGTCATAAGAGAGTTACATACTAATACTATAGTGGCCATTGGGAATGTAAATCACTAGTCAAGGCTGTACACCTTCTAAAAATTTTCTCATGATTGCCCTTCTAATACACTACTCACTCATTTTGATGAGGTGAATAAACTATTGGATCAATGATTTGGCCATCCAAACTATCAATACTTAGAACAATTTTATTGACAATATATGGTGATAGGGTTACCTTATGTATTATTTTTGGGATCTTCTAGATTCTTTTTTTTTTTTGCTATTGAATGTTGTGTATGCCCCTTCCTATATCTTTGTTTGTTTTAACTTGGTCTTTTGTTAGTTGTTTTAGTTATTCATTTTTATTTTTATTTATTCTCATTATTTGATTTTTAGTTTTAAAATAATCATATTCTAATTATAACTATTGATTTCAATTTTAATTCTTAATTCTTAATTTTAATTTTAACTTTAATTTTAACTTTAATCTCAATTTTAATTTTAATTTAATTCAATTTTGTTTTATCTTTGAATTTAAATTATAATTTCCAATTTTAATTTCCTTTATCATTCTAATTTTAGTCAATTATCACTATTTTATTATTTATCTCTTTTTAATATTAATGTCTTATCATGTTCTTTCTTCTTGACATCAAACGAATAAATGGACTTAAGTTTGTAATTGTGGATCATTCCAAAAACACACCTTGGAGAGGACACAAAAAAGGGAGAGAATAATTCCATTTCACCTTAAATGAAGACAACAAGATAAATATTCTTGGTCATAGTGATAACCCTCATTGCATGTAAGGAACGTAATTTAGTGTCCTCATATAATGTCACATCTTTTAGGGAAAAAATGATAGATCTATATAAATTTACAATGATCTCATCCACCATCCACTACAGAATAAAATTATTAAATATAAGTTTTATGATCTTATAGACTTCAATTTTATAAGAAATGTGACTGGTAATTATCGTTGCATGTTTTAACATCCTGAGATCGCATTTTAGAGCCTTTTTTGGGCTTATTAATGATACTACATTTCAGT
>JARHVA010008552.1:275000-285000 GCA_037957365.1 Torreya grandis | reverse complement strand
AATTCATTATGGGTAAAATTTTAGTCTTTGGTGGGACTTGTAAACACTAACTCAAACATTAACAGAAGAGTTTGTTTATATAGATTGTCACTAGACTGAAAGAGTTCAATTATGTGATCAAATTATATTATAAGATATGAAAATTTGTTCTTTTAAAATAAAAATTTGGCCATAGTTAAAATTTTAACCTATAAATAAAATTTGAGCCTTAGATAAAAGTTGTAACCAATAATTTTTTTTTTTTTAAATCATTAATTCATTCAGAAAAAACCTCTATTTTGAAAATAAAATAAACATTGATATCGAAAGCATTATTTTTTTCTTGAATGTTTTTCTTGATAGTGCATTATACCATGCCAATTTAGCAATTTAAATTGTCATGTCTATTGATGACATGATTATATCTGTGTGTCATACCTTTTAAATTTCATGCCGTGATAGTCGAATGCCATACCATCATTAGGATAGATTAATAGTGAGGCCATGATCTCAATAGAAATTATCTGACAAATCTAGAGGAAATAGCTATTCCTTAGATTTAATCAACACATTTAAATTGGTGAGGTTTACACTCTTCATGATTTACAAATTCATACTAAAAAGTGTTAAATAATAAATTAAAAAATTGTGATTAGTTGCACAATTAAAATCAACGAATTTGTGAGTGATGGATAAGCTTACCCATTTCCATCTAGGGTTCATGAGACATACATAGATCAAAGGAATTGTATATGGAATAGATAACTAATAAAATTAGTAAGCTCTTGAATCCAACAGAATAAATATGTCCAGTTTGCAAATTATTAATAAGCTTATTGTAAATGTCAATTTCAATTATTTCAAAGAGTGATAGAACCAATCATAAGTAAGCCCTCAAGTGCTCTGACAAGTCAAGAGACTATTTCTAAGTTGGGAGCTAGGGCAAGCTGAAATTGTTTCCAATAGTGTTTATATAGATGAGTTGGGCATTGCCAATCCTAATGATATATCCAATAAATATAAATTAATTTCTTAAAAATAAATTTAATAGTAAAATGCAAAATGTTAGAAATTAAATATAATTTTCATAATAAAATCCTTTTCTCTATTATAAGTACATTCAATTTTATTATTTCAGTTAAAAAAATATATATTATAATTAAAAATAAATCTAAAATTACTGAAGTATCGCATGATTTCAAAATAAATTTAAGTGTTAAAATGGGAAGAATAAAGAAAGGAATTAATATATTTTTTTTATACATTTTTCAAATTTAATAAAAATATTTTTTTTTTTAAATGTCTACAATTTTTATGTTTTATATATACATTATAAAAAATATTCATATTGTATAATTCAATATAAAATAAGTTAATTTTTTTATTTTTTTTTTGAAAATGGAAAAAGGAGAATTTTTTTATATTTTTTTTGAAAGTGTCCATTTCATCAACTCAATACCCTCACACTAATGAGGCTTCTTCTGAATGTATGATATTATGGATTTTCCAATACCACATATACCAAGTAACTATTTTAGTGAATGAATATCCTAATTTCTAACCTGTGAATGTATGATATTATAACTTATCTAATACCGCTTATTCAAGTAAATCAAACTTGATTGTAACTTATTCCATGCACCCAATATCGACAGGACCATTATTATCATTTCTGAATATTAGACGTTGGTACACTGTAAGCCCTGCACACATAAGGAGAAGATGATAAATAGATAACGGGTAAAAAAATTTATTGTTCTTTCACAATAAATTTGTAGACTAAGCTAAGAGTTGTAAGTGAGAAATAAGTTTGGAACAGAAACTTTAGTTCTTTCCGAAAAAGGTTTGCTATGCGGGAAAGAAAACGATTACTGATATGCAAAGCATTACTTTCATTGGTATTATACCATGCCGATATAGTTTAGAATTTATCACTGTATGGATGTCATTATTTTTTCATGTGTCCTGTCTCGTAAATGGCATGCCATGTTAGTTGAACGTTATGCTTTTTATATGTACGAATTTGCCCTTTCTTCTTGTTTGAGGTAAAAATGGCAGGCAACGGAGTACGAAGGTGTTGGTCATTCCCTAGTCCCTAAAATGGGCACTTAATGGTGCATAATGGGGGTTCCTTTTATGTTTATATGGTCCGTCTCTCTTAACATCTATTAGAGATGTGTGTGTTTGTTTTGTTTTTCTTTTAGGTTATTTCATTTTAAATATATTTTTTTAATATAATTCAAATAGTTATATAATTTAAGTTTTAAAAATATTTTTATTTAATATAAATTTTTCTTTAAATATTTAAAATAAAATATATTATGATCATTAAATTAAATTTTTTGAATGGTTTGATAAAAAATTTAGATAAAAAAATGTGAATCTCGCACATTGTCATTTTAACATTGTATACAATAATGAAAACAAAATTAATTAACATAACCATGTCAAATAATTATAAATTATGTAAATATTTAAACAATTACATATACATTGAAAGGACCACCTCGATAGTTGTACCTATGCCAAATGATGTTGTATATATGATAGTAAAATTTATCATATAAAAATGATCATGTAAATAGGGTGATTTTGATTTTAATAATTACTTTTTGTATATTATATCAGTAGTTCTACCCTCTAAACTAGTAGTACTATGTAAATGTGTAAAAAGAAAACAATAACTTTAGAATAGTGTATCATCTTATACTTCTTGATAATTGTATATCATTTAATGGAAAAAAAGACATCCTCAACATCTAAATAATAAGTATGACTCAATTATAAAGGGGTGTGTAAGAGTGAGTAATTAAGTTTAATTGTTTAATGTAGATAAATTTTGAAAGGTAACGTAGATTTGATCAAACTATAGTAATAAAAAATTGATATAATAAAAATATCTCTCTAATGTTACTCTTTATAAATTTCCCAAGTTCAATAAATTAGATGTAGTTATCAATTTAATCTACAAAGTTCATGTGTTGGTGTTTCCCACACTATATTACAATGTGGAAACTCTTTTTTGTTTGAATCCATGTCATGTATTATCACATATGGTCTACTTATATTAATTTACAATTTTTTTGGGGAATTTTTTCACTCTTCACTAGCATATCTCTATACCAAATTTAATTATATATTCTCAAGTTCATGTCATATTTATTTATTTTCAACTTTAAAATCTTATTAATCCGCTATCTAAATAGTTTTTTGTTTTTAAACATTTTAGTAAAAAATGGTAATCATGTTACCCATAATGAATTGAAACTATTACTCAATATAAATTTATGATATGATAGTAAGCAAAATCATTGAACAAGTAGTGAGTAAAAAATAGAATACAAATATAGATGAAAGTAGATATAGTTGGATAGAAACATGGAATTTTGAAATTGGAATAAAACATTGGATGTTGATTGGACTATATATTGTAAATTTTGAACTGATCGATTCTTATGATAGTACATCCAAATTATTTTTTAAGTACCACACCAAATTAGTAGGATGCTGATTATGTCCTTTTATTTATCTAACTACATGTACCTACACCTTAATATTGGACCTCTATAGCATAATGAAAATTGTGTTTGTTTGTTTTATTCACATAATTCATCATAAAAATATGATAGGTTAATTCTATTTTTATCCCTAAATTAACCTTTAAATGTATGAACAATAAAAATAATAGTAGGTTAACTAACTTGGGAAACATCTTGACGAGTTGCATCTACATACCTTAAATGATTAAAATTTGAATAAATTTATTTATATTGTGCACGTGAGTGAAATCTAAATCCAAGTCATAAAATATCTTTACCTCTTATACAAGATAACAAAATAAATTTATTATGGTTAATTCGATATAATTTATAACTCATGCACTATATGACATATCCTAACATTCATGTGATTACATGTGTCCACTAAATATATTTTGGGATGTATGGGTTGCATTATTTGTTTGTTTTATTCACATAATTCATCATAAAAATATGATAGGTTAATTCTATTTTTATCCCTAAATTAACCTTTAAATGTATGAACAATAAAAATAATAGTAGGTTAACTAACTTGGGAAACATCTTGACGAGTTGCATCTACATACCTTAAATGATTAAAATTTGAATAAATGTATTTATATTGTGCACGCGAGTGAAATCTAAATCCAAGTCATAAAATATCTTTACCTCTTATACAAGATAACAAAATAAATTTATTTTGGGTAATTCGATATAATTTATAACTCATGCACTATATGACATATCCTAACATTCATGTGATTACATGTGTCCACTCAATATATTTTGGGATGTATGGGTTGCATTATCTTCTATCAATGAAGATCCGTGCCTTAATCCAGAACATCACTTGTGAATGCCCTTGTATGAGGAGAATCTTCAATCACCTACTATTAATAGATTTGATAATTATTTAACTCTCCTTAACATATCCATTCTATATCAATCCTAAGACATTTCTCACACACTTATAATAATAAAATCTAGTCCAACATGTGTTTGGTAAAACTTGAAATTTTTTGACACGCATTTTTTGACCATGTTACATTTATATTAGATCACCTTGCTTCGAAAACACAATTGTTTCAAAATATCCAAGATTGTAATGATATTTTCTATAAACTACTAGGTATGTTATTCCATCATTTTTTCACACTGTCTTGCTTATGCATCATTTGTATAATTCCCTTGTAAAATTCATGTGCAACATCATTTTTCCATAATTTTAATTACACAAGCAACATGTCAAACAACCTTTAAAATTTTGGAACACCAATATGATGCACAATTACCATTACTAAGATCCATTAAAAGTTTGAAATATTTTCCAAAACTCTCACTTGTTGAAAAAAACTCACTAGGGAGTGTTAATCCATCGTTTAGATAATGTAAAAACCCATGCTTATTGATTTACTACACCAAGTTAACTTATCAATATGGAAATCAATCTACAATGTTTTTATTTATGTCAAACTTCTGTAGCAATGAATTCTACTCATCCACCATTTCCCTTAAAAAAATTATATCATACATCATATTTTTGTTCATCTAAGATTGACAATCATGGTTTTTTGTAAGACTATTTGCGATTTGACAATCATAATATTGCTTCACTTCTTTTTGACTAAGAACAATAATAAAACACAATGTTTATACCCAAACCACTCCCTTGCGAGTGTAAGTAGTTTCTATTTGCTTAATATTTGTGGAGGATATCTTGACACTTTCCATATATTTACGCATCTTATATCTTGACCAAACAATATCAAATCAAATGCATAAAAAGATCTATAATAACTAGTATATTCAAACCAATAAAATTTTATAAAGCCCTATAATTTTATTTTTTTTTTGATATGACAATGTTTTCACAATATCAAATTGAATAGTCACAACACTCATTTAGATACTTCAAGATCCTATTCCCTGCCATCCAATGATCCTCAACTTAATTCAAGATGAATCAACATGTGCAATTCCATGTCTTGTTTAGTCTATCATAGACATCACGATTCCCATTTCACTCTCTATAGAACCTAAACCATATCCTATAACTCATCTTGTCTCTTTGAGCACTATTAAAATTTGATGTGTTCAAGAAAAGCCCTAACAAATAGTTGTTAATATTATCATCCCACATTCTAGGTGATCTTTTCAATCCATAGAAGGACTTATTTAGTCTATATAAAAAAAAAATTCTTTATATTTTACTTTAGAATTCTTCAAAAATGATACATAGATTTATTATTTGAGTACCACAAGCATAATTTCTTAACACCCATCTAATCTATCTCAGGATCAAATGCATGAATCAATAGATAAAATAAATAAAATTTAATATTAAATTTCATAATATAAAAATTGTCTCACGAAATTAAATACCTTGCACATGAAGGAATCAATTCATTACCAAGTAATAACACTTTAATATTGGCTCACTTAAAGTTTTTATGATATTCTTTCAAATCTTAAAGGATATTCAAGACTTTATTGACTAATTGTTATAAAAATATCTGTGTAGATGTAAATTGATTAATTATTCAATGGTATCACTCTAAAAATGTTATAGTTATATATAAAATGGAATGTAATAATTGAGATATAATATAATATTTTTGACAACAAGTCAATGAAATATTATCTTTTTATGGAGTCTTTGAAAACAATCACATACGGCTTCATTTGAGGGACCCTCCTCTATGAATGGCTAGGGAGAATATTTAAACCATCTTACCCTCTTTTATGTTAATTTAAAACTCACTATTCTTTGAATTAGTAAAAAAAATAGATGGCACAAATATTCCAAAATCATGCGATATAACTAAAAACACCTAACGTTAACTTGTTTTTAATTTCTTATATTTATATCTTCTCACTTTTTTTTCATTTTTATTTCATTATGATCATATCTTTCTCTAAAAATTATTCATAGCTTTTGTTTCCCACATTGCTCTAATAATCATAACTTCAAATAAGACATGCCCATTTAACTTACACAAAAATGAAAATTAATTAATAATGTTAAATATTTTAAGTAAAAGTGAATTATTAATGTTTAATCTCATATAAATAATAAATATATATTCTTTTGACTCTATGTGATAGGTAGATATCATGTCCATATAGGTGCATGCCTTTAACCAAGATGGAATAATATAAATACATTGAAGGAAAGGTTTTTAATTTGCTAAAAATTATAATAGATGTATTCTTGACTCTAGTCAAATAAAGTAAGTTGTTTCTTTTTATATGAAACATCTTGTAACGAAAATATAAAGATATAAATATTAGTGTATACTACTTAGTTGACAGGATTAGAAATTTAATAATTGTTTTAGACGTCATTTACTATCTAATTTATTTTATTATTTAATTTTTTATTTAAAAAATTAAAAATAAAAATAAAAATGAAAAATTGAATTAAAACATGTGATATTAAACCCTGTAACATGAGAAATGCCCAACAAAAAAACAAAAAACAAAAATGTAAGATTGTTTAGTATTCAAGATTTTACACATAGGTTTTGGAAATATTGGGTAAGTTTTCAATTACATTTTATTGTGATCCTTAATCCTAATTTAAGCCCTAATCAATAATCCCATTTTAAAAAATCCAACAATGAGTAAAGCTCATGGAAACACAAAGGAAACACAATTCATCAATATGGTTCTTGTATCTTAAAATAAATTTAAAAATAAATATTGATAACTACAAGACCAAGACCATATTATAAAAAATATTGTAAATATATTACATGTCAATAATAACAAACTGACAACAAAAATTGTACACTTAAACATTAAAAGTAAAATAAAAAAAAATGTCTGTAAAAGTTATAAGAAATTGGTATGTTTGAATGATTAGTAGTACTAACTTCATTAATATTTTACTTTGTGCTCATTTCTCTGTAAAAACTAATTTAATTGATTAAATTTATTAAAAAATATTATTTAAAATGAAAAAATTATTATATAAATAATACCAAATATATGAATCAAGCCATGAATATGTGTACAATAAAATCTCCTTATAATAAGATCTAGTTATTTTAATACTAGATTGAATTTACAATGTTATGTTTAGAGCATTATTTTTAATAGGTGGAAAGAATCCTAAATAATTTTATGTTGAGTATTGTGGATTTATATTTTATGCTTAATATTGAAAATTAATATTTTATGTTTTATATAATTTAAATAAAGGATTTTATGTTTTATATTTTCCTCTTTTACTACATTTAATAGAATAGTTTAAATATAATAGTTTTAGGTCCTTTTCAAACAACCCATTACATATTAAAAATTTGAAGTGAAATTTACCTAAAAATACATTTCATTTGAGCATTTTTAAAATATAATGCATCCATTCAAAAATAACATAATATACTTGATATTTGTTTCATGAAATGTTTGGTTTAGTCTAATGTTTACTAACAATATTGGTAAACTTATAATGTAAAAACACAACAAAACAATCACATCTTCTTAAATACAAATATACATTAATGATACATTGATATGAAAAAATGTATCAATGTATTATATGCCAACATGAATAATACATATTCTAGACTATACTTTACTAATAACTTACAATAGCGATATCGAGAGCTTAAAACTAGTAAATTATAAAATCTGAACCACTATTTTAATCACTTTCATCCCCATCATGAGTGTTTCTTATATAGTTTACTAAAGCTTAAAACTAGTAAATTATAAATTTGAACCACTATTTTAATCACTTTCATCCCCCTCACGAGTGTTGCTTATACACAAACTATATAGATTATAAGCCTATGAAATAACTATAATTGGACTATAGTGCTAACATATTTTGAAAATACATGCTCTGGTTTGATAAGTAATGAAAATAGCAACATTGAGAAACCAAGTAATTGATTTGTCTCATTATTGATTTTTACACGAACGTTATCTATGTTACATCTAGTTTAAATGGTGGTTTAATTTTTCACATAAACCTTTTCTAATGGTTAAATTTTATAAATACTTAATGTACATTTTTGACACTAACGTATTTCTAACATATGTTTTTTAGTATCTTGAGATGCTCCATTTAATAGTTTTCAGGTGAAAATTTATCTTTCATATTTAAAACCATATTATCCTATTGATTTGTCTTCTCATTTTATCCTTCTTATTTAATAATGAATTTAATTCCATCATAGTGTTACTTGAAATTTAAACTTGGTATGCACTAGATTCATATAATGTGGGTCACTAATGTCATTAAACTCAGAACATGATTCAATGTTTCTCAACTCGTCAATGAGCACTTCTAGTTTAAAACTTTATAAAATACATGGCATGTCGACCTTGGTCCATTGTTTAATTTATGGAAACACTATAAAAATCATATCTTCATTTACATCCACTTGTGCTTCATCATCTTCATCCTCTCTATCACTTTTGGCATGTGTTTCTTACTCTTTAGTGTTGCTTTCCTCATCCCTTCGCATGAAGACAACCCATTTTCCTCTTCAATTACTATTAATCACATTTAGGCAACACACAAAATAACTAAGACATCATCTAGTCTTTAACATATTTTTTCTCTAACTATACCTCTTATCAAAACTCTTATAGGTCTCCTTATTTCCTTATATGTGGCAAAAATATTACTACTACATGTCTTTACACTTGTAATCCTACGTATGATTATTTACTCCATACTCACCAAAATTTAATACTTTGGATTGATACCAGATGATGCAATCATTATTATGGATCCTAACAAAGGGATTTCTTAGACCATGCAATACATACAACTATAGTTGTATTTTTAGTCGTATATATACAAACAAAGCACAATTTTTGTGGTTTATATTAATAAAATATAATATTACAAATGTTACCCTATGCATTAATTACATGATATTATTTTTTTGAGCTAAAACTTTCTAGCTTTGTATTACAACAATGGATTCTCTTAGATGTCTTTGCAATACTATGAAGGCTACGAGGCTTGCTTCTTTATCTTTGTCTCGCTAAGAAATATGACAAAGGCCATAATAGCATCCTTGATCATTCATCAAAATTTAGAAGAATCTCAATATTCTAAAATAAACTATCTAAATACTAAGCATAACATCCCCCACTTTTTTTGTCTAGTCTTTCCTTAAATACTTCAATGCATAGGTGACATTATTTTTAAAGCATATCATTTTGATGACAAATATATACTGGAACTCTAAGTTATACATAGGATAGGTAGCCACGATGAATATGACAGGTCTCTAAATCTCAACTACATGTCAAGATAGTTTTGTTAGAAGTCACTTCACCAACTACCATCTTTTAAACATTCTTTTTATGCATGTCATTAGATTGAGGTCTGTGACAGCTAGCTATATGGTTACATGGCTATGTACCATATATGTGTCAATATTTAATAATCCATCTTTCATCACATGCCAATATATTATGTACTTTACTTACTTATGCTATCCTATCTTCATCGGCAATGATTATTTTCATAATGTAGC
>JARHVA010008552.1:262500-265000 GCA_037957365.1 Torreya grandis | reverse complement strand
CTTAGTATTCTACCATGGTATTTTATAGATTATACAATTTAATGGATAAGTGTGTATGATAATGGAAATTATGTTTGTGTTTTTTCTTCACATATCTCATCAACAAAATATGATAGGTTAATTTTATTCTTATCGTTTACCTAAACCTAAAATGTAGTTATAAAAGAAATAATAGTAGGTTAATTAGCTTTGGAAACCTTTAGAAGATTTTCATCTACAAATTTTTGAATGATTATAATATGAATATATGTATTTACCTTGTGCATGTGATTGAAATCTAAACCCAAGAGATAAAATTGCTTCACCTCCTATCCAAGATAATAAGATGAATTTATTTTTGGTAATTTAACCAATAAAATATATTCTAACACATATAAGAACAATGTTATAGTAAAATTCAACACATAAGAATGTATACAATCAATCCTAATATAAAGGATTTCACTAGAGAAAAAATGTGACATAAAAAAACCTAACATAGTAAATTAATTCAATTATATGATTAATTGAACTGTTTATAATACTATAAAATCATGACATTTTATATCATCACGCAAAAAATTAATATGTATAAACTATTCCATATAATTTAAAACTCATATACTAGATGACATATCTCAACATTCCTATAATTATTTGTATCCACTCAATATCCTTTGGCATGTATGGGGTTTATCATATTCTATCAATGAAGATCCATGCCTTCATCTAGAACATCACTTTTTAATTACCTTGTATGAAGGGAATACGCAGTCACCCACTATTAATAAATTTGATCATTACGTAACTCTCCTCAACATATCCATTTCATATCACTACTAAGACATTACTCACACACTTATAGTAATAAACTATAGTCTGACATATGTTTAATAAATCCTAAAATCTTTTGACACATTTAGTGACCATGTTCCATTTCTATTTAGATCACCTTGATACGAAAACACAATTGTGTACCACTTCAATATCTTCCATAATGTAATGATATTGTGTATAAACCACCTAGTATCTTATTATATCATTTTTTCACACTTTCCTCTATTGGATTTGTGACAACAAATTTAAATTTTGGATCCTTTTGTGGTGCGGTTTATATCCCACTTTTATAAGGGGGTATAGGGGATCAAAAAAACCAAGGAGTCAAACTCCTATTTCTAGAAAGATGAATTCCACCAAATTCTATTTTTAGAATAAAAGCATTATTGGCATTTTTGCACTCTACTTTTAAGAGGAGGTATCCTAATGATGTTTTGCCAGCTAGTCGTATTTATCTTTGTGGAGTTCGCATGTAATCTACATAGTGAGTTTGCATGTAATCTATTCATCTTAGAATTAATACAATTTGATATCATACACCATGGATGTTTCCTTAGCTTTTAAAGGTTTTAACATGTAAATAATATGTTTTATCTCATGCCTATTCAGGATTTATTTATTTAATTATCTATTTAATTGCATTATGTTATGTTTTACATAGTCTTAAAATTTATGGTTTCTTAACAGTGATATGAGAGTGAGGTTACTCTTATTATACAACAACTGTGTTGTAGATTTGGTGGTGTTTTCTATACCATCAAATTGTGAATGTCAAAAATGTAATGTTTGAGATGGAGATGTTTAATGACAAGAACAAATTTGAGTAGTGGAATCTTAAAGCACATGATGTGTTTATGCAACAAGGGATACACAAAGCATTAGATATAAAGTAATATAAACCTATGGCAAAGAATGATGATGATTGGGAAGAAATGTATATAAAATCCCTTAGTAAAATATGATTCTATTTAGCAGATAATGTTATTTTCAACATAGCTGGAGAAAATACTATGGTGGGCTAATGGACAAAATTAGAAGGAATGTACATGTTAAAATCTATAAAAAAAAATCACATTTAATTAAATAATCCACTATATACATTATGAATTAAATAAGGTATGAAAATTGTTGATCATTTAAATATTTTCAATACTCTATTACGTCAGTTAACTAGTATTGGTGTGAAAGTGGATGAAGAAGACAAGGCAGCAACCTTGTTATGCAACTTGTCATATTCTTGGGATCATATAGTAACTTAATTTAAATAAATTATTGCATATGATCTTGACTATTATTCTATTGTGGGAGAATTGTTGGCTGAGGAGATGAGGAGAAATTTTAGTCTAGATACTTCTATGCCTAAAGGTATGGTTGTCAGGGTAAGATCTCTAGAGAGATGGAAAAGCTCCAGAGACATATATAGATCTAAGTTATAAGCTAATAATAGTAAGGCAAAGTGTTGGCACTATGCTAAAGCAGGACATCTTAAGAAATATTGTTGGAAAAGAAATGAAGGTGAAAAGAAGGAACAATCCACCAAGGAATCGAATCAAGTAGAAACAAGTGAGGGTATGAGTAATGAAGTTTTATATATTTTTAATGTTTCCTATTATCATCATGAATAGTTATTGGATTTCGGTGCTACACATCACATGTGTTTGCATTGGAGTTTGTTTTATTGTTA
>JARHVA010008552.1:232500-257500 GCA_037957365.1 Torreya grandis | reverse complement strand
ATAATTGTAGTGACAATTTGCATTGTGTTATGCAAAAGTTTATAGATTACAACTATCAATATAACATGTAAAATCAAACCTATCACATTCAAAACCGCCTTTTTTCAAGGATAGTCACTATTACATATACAAATTTTCACTATCATATGTAGAATGTTTGACGTGGTCTTGTCAGTAGGTAATTATACCAAAATTTAAAAAATTCATCATTTTTTGTATAATATGTATATTTTCTAATTTTATATTAGTATCAAAAAAATATTTGTTAATGAAAGGTCAATTTTTTTAGGCTTCCACTCTTGTAAGGATTCCTCCATGCACACTATAGAGATGTCCCTTATTTTTCTATCATTTCAGCTTACATACTATGGCCCTTGTTAAGTTTCCCTTGGGACTAGCATTTATTTCCTTTTTGGGTTTCCTGCCTTCAAGAAAGGCCTTCTTATTTAATGCATTATCCTCAATCTCTACTAGTTGTTTCAGCTATGTCGAAGATCAACAGAGTGTCGAGCAATGGCCCCCTACAAGTACCTAAAAAGGTTTATCCCAAAGGTATACCATGAGGTAACTCTTCTAACCTAATGCTATATTACCCATTCCATAATTTAAATCTACTTGTCAATGGCTTGAATAGTTCTATTGAATAGGATATTTTTTGGGTCAAATTATCTTTGAAAGTATGCTTATCTCTTAGGTTCAAACACACTAGGCTACTGATGGCATAAATCTTGAGATCGTCTAGAATATGACAAAGGATTTTTTATGTTCCATTTTATCAACCCCCACATATAGGAGGTATCCTCCATAAATCAGCCACATGGTATATTAGGAACTCAGTCATGGTCCTCTCCCCCTAGACATAAGACTTTGATGTCTCTGAACACACTTCTCTCAAGGTCTCGATTTGGGTAAAATTTCTAGGTTTTCCACTCCCATGTTGCCACTTTACTCACTAGATAACTTTCTCCATGGGTTAGGTTGTTATCCATGCACAAAATAGGTTCTACTCTTCTAGATTGTAGAAGTAGGTTTGTGAGTAGACCTCTCTCAATACATCAAACAGTTTGTGGAGATTCAAGTTGGGGATGTGAAACACTCTCAACGAGTCCTGTATATCAATTTGACAAACACTTATTTTCATTGCCAAGCCATCAACAATAAAATAAGGGATTGTCCCCTTAAGGTTGCTCATAAAAATGTATCCAACCACTCATCCTCTCCTCCTAAGCCCTCTCCATAAAATGGAAAAAAAATCAAATTGAGGATGGTTGGATGATGGTAGGAAATAATAACAACTACACTAAAGTTGTGAGCTTAGGCATAAGAAATCCTAAAAGAAGGAAAGTAATTAACAAGTAATGTCTTAGGGGACCAAGTTCCTAATTAGAAATAACCTTCTCAAGCTAAAGCCTTGGAAGTAATAGAAAACCCCAGGGTCTTCAACACCCTTCTTGCATCCAATGTTTTATCTCAGGGTATCAGGGCTTTTCTACATAGTTCTTTTGGTATTTCAGACTCACAAACAACCTCTGTACCACATCTTGCACAATGGTATACAACCAAATTATATTGTATCCCTCCTAGGAGGTGCAAAGAGTCAAATTAAGAAGAGTATTAGGTTGATCCTATTTTGAGGAAAAATTTGATATTTTTTTAAAATTCCAACAATGGGTATTTTTTTCAAAATCGTTATGATGCCTTAAAAGGCCTAGATTTTGAGGATATGTCTCTTGACACCCATCATCTATTAATTGATTTTCATGGAATGTTTAGGGTCTCACAAATATAAAATAGAAGTTTATTATGTATAATTTTATAAGGAAGCTTCTTTATATGGACATCTTTGTCTGCAAGAAATAAAGTTGGCATATTTTTTATTGACGGCAATTAGTAACTCTATCTAGCATGATAGTATTGTTCTGCATAGTAATCATGAGGCATGACATGGAGGGGTGATCACATTTATTTCTCAAAGGTGATTGCTAAACTTAGTACAATTTAGCATGGACCCCACCAATCAGTTAGTTTGGATCATTTTCAACATTGAAATCGACTTTTTTGGATTTATTAATATTTATACCTTAAATGACACCATTGAGAAAACTCATTTATGGTGATGGATTGTGCATGATCTATATGAAGATTATTGGATCATATGTGGTGAATTTAATATGGTGGCATCTCCTGAAGATAAACTGGGCCATATACCAGTGTATTGGGCAGTTTGTGAAAGGGAGACATGGTATTATATGTACACTAAATAAGGATTTTATGATCATAATTTAATCTATCAACCTACAAATAGAGTGTGGTACACTTGAATAAATCTCAGGGAAAGCCCCACATAGATTCTAAATCATCTAGATATATCAATGATATCCACCCAATCGTATTTTTTCTTTGATAATGATTTTTCTCCTTTACTGTAGAAACTGCCAGATTTTAATCTTTCCAATCACTTCCCCATTTTATTTGGAGTGACTTGAAAATTCATGAAATCCAAGGCCCATAAAACATATTTCTTTCTTAACACCTTCCTACTAAATCATAGGACCACTGTGGTGTGCATTCTCAAAGTTTATAATTTGGATCCCCGTCTATCAAAAGAATCTCGTTGGATTATTTGGTGGGATGATGCCATCATAAAGACTTCTCACTTTTTGAGAATCTATGGCCACCAAAATGCTAAAATTTAATGACACTCTTACTCTGTTACTTCCTCAGAGCTTAGTTATGAGGATTTAGCATTGGAAAACTATACCTTCAGTGAGATATTATAGGTCAGAGTCTCTTCTTTATGGCATCACAACCAGATTGTAGATAATTACAATACTTGGGGAGATCAAATCAAATCCAACTCCACTAGCTTAAAATAGGGATCAAAGCCTCCAAAGAATTATTTAAAATGCATTGAGCTAAAAATTGTAGCAAAAAAATCCAAGATATCTCTGATGCTAAAAGAAGATTATTAGAGACACCATAGATCATTCAATACTTTACTCTCCATTACCAATAAGTTTCTAGAGCTCAAGCTTCCTCTGTAGAGCATGGCATAGCCTTTCAGTAGTGTCTAACAATGGTGCATTACAAGCTCACTCCCACTCAGTGGGTGGCTTATGATAGGATCCTCATTTTGCATGATTCATATGAGGCAATGGCTCATATGGAAAATGATAAAGCTCTAGGCATTGATGGTTCGCATGTGAATTTTATAAAACCCTCTGGAATCTTGTGAGTGCTAACTTACACCATGTTTATCAAGAAGCCTTTCACACACATACTCTAGGCAAGAATATAAATAAATGAAACATTAAATTCATACCTAATTAAAGGGATCCCAAATTGATTCACCCTCTTAGAATTTTTCTTACAAAATCCTTACTAAAGATATAGTGCTCCGGTTGTGCAATCTACTATCACATGTCATTTGTCTTGAACAAACAAAATTCATCGAAACTAGATATTTATTAAATAATATGATTGTTATTTGGGAAGGAATGGACAGGGCTAGAAGATATAAGCAATAAGCTATGTTCATAAAAACTGAAGAAAAAAGGAAAACGGCATGACAGTAGATACGGACGATGGAAGGTGAAAATGCCACGCAAGTAAGGGCTAGTTACCCTCGGCACTCACGTACGCAGGTTTTACAGCCAAATAGCAGCTTAGAAAGACGTGATGAGACGGGACAGGACCGGACGGGATGTTTTGTTAGGCCATGTCTTTTTGATGGCCCATGTCTTTATGGCTGGATAGCCATTGCCTCATTTTACATACAAATAAATGACCAATACCAACATACCCACTTTACTTCTCATTTTACCTCAAACGAGAAGAAAGGCGTGGTAGCTACATACAAAAAGCATAGCATTCAGTTCAGAAGGGGTGCACTTCAGAAAACAAAACATGAAAAAAATAACATCCGTAGACACTCCCTTGACTGCACATTTTACCTAAAAACAAGAAGAAAGCATGAAGTTCAATTAACAAGTCATGCATTTAACAATTTAATAAAAATGAAAAAAAATCAAGACATGCATAGACACTATTGCATAATTTATAAGCTAAATTGGCATGGCTTAATGCAGTATAAAGACAAGCATTCAAGAGCATAGATTATTATCATGAACGTAATGCTTTGCATATCAACCTTTTCCACAATGGGCCAACGTTTAAGTTCAAAACTTATTTCTCTCTTACAACAACTTGTTGTAAGTTAAAATTTGTTGTAAATTTGTAATTCATATATTTTTTCGAGTTATCTCCATTACATTATGGAAGCATAGAGTGAATAGATAATTGAACTCTTTTTAGCTTAACATCAATTTTTCTAAGATAATTATTCGATTAAAGTCGTCCACTACTTATACGAATTATAAATTGAGGCCACCAAAATCGCATGGTTGAGATTTAGTTACAGTTATCTTGTCAAATTTGATGTAAGGAAAAAACAATAAAATTTAATTTATATCGTATTGAAGGTATTGAAAAAAAAATAGTATCATATTTTATTTACATGATATGAGTGGTATTAAAGAAAATATAATGTGAGAGCAACTGATGGTATGTATAGTACTGAAAAAAATATAATGTCACACATTCACAGTAACGGCAGCCAAGATAAGGCTGAGGCTTAGGCTCTTGAGAGCCACTATTCCTGAAAAAAATGAGGCTAAGAATAATGCTAGTCCCATCAAACCTTAAAAAAATTATGACATACACTTACGTTTATATAAAATGTAAGTTTAAAAAGGAGATATTATTGCCCTCTTCTTTGTGCATACCTTTTATACAGCAATTTATTTTATTAGTGTAAACTTGAGTCGAGCTTCAGAGCTAGCGATTGTGTATAATTTATATATAACAATTGGAGAATGAAAAATAATAGGAACGAAAAGTATTATTATTTTAATATATTAAAAATAATATATTTTGATTTTTTTTTAATAAATTTATATTTAAATTAAAAATTTAAAAATTACATAATTAAATTTATATATAATAATTTGTAAAAAATTATTTTATTTATTTTAATTTAATAAAAATTATTTTAATTTATTAAAAATAAAAAATAAAAAATAAAAAATAAAAAAATAAAAAACTATTGAACTTTTATTTTTGATTTCCTATTTAACCATTTTACTTATTTTGAAAATATATGATAACTTACTATTTTCATGAACAAAATTTTCTGGGATCAGATTATTTTTAGTGGGAATAATAATATTAAAATTATGTATGATATTTTATGAGAATATTTTATTATTTATTTTATAATAATTAATATAGAAGTATTTAATTAATTTAATTATAATTTAAATTTAAATTATTAAATTTTATTTAATAAAATTAAAACTATTTTATTTTTAAAAACCTAAAAATATTGAACTTTTATTTTTTGGTTCTCATTTTGACCCTTTTTACTTATTTTGAAAGTATTGGTGCTCGGATTTGCACCATCTATTTATGCAATTTCTTTAGGAAGAATGGAAGGGGGCATCCAAGCGGAAGATAACAATTTGACAAAGCTTAGGATTTAAACACAGCTAGGCAACATCCTATGTGGAGGACATATGACCGCATGGACATGTTTGGGACACTCAACCACACCATTAAAAAAGACCAGCATTCTTTGGGGTTAGGTGTATTTAACTCTCAGTAGAGTTGAAAAAGCCGTTAAAACAGAAGCAAATAATACAGATAATGAGGCACTTGGAGTAATCTTCAATCAATATCCTATCATTTTGCTTGGTCTCTTTACAACACTTCCAATGATTTTAGAAAATCCTCAAAAAATATTACAATTGGCGTCTATTTTGGCACGAAATTATAATGTTTGGATCTTGGACCGCAGGAGAGCACCCATTGATGAGTGCAAGAAGTTGCTGTATATTTCTCTTTATCTTCTTATTGGTTACAACAATAAGAAGTGCTGGCCTATAAATGCTCGAACGAGGCTGATAAAACATCATGTTAATCTTGGGAGGAGTGTCTTTTGGAATATAAAGAACAAACTTCCATGTAGTATTACAACATTGGATTGGCCAACAATTTTATTTCTGTTTACGTCAAGGACAATCCTTATTTGCTTTTCAGCATGTATGGATTTGAAGTTTTTATATTGCCAAATGAAAGGATCATCATAGGGGGGTCTAGAGATCGAAATTGTAGATGTCAAAAACCAAATAATGGGAGTAGTGAGAATAATGAAGATTCAGTGTTTCCATCGAAGTTTGCATCAACACAGAACATTAGGGTCCAAAATGTTGTTCATCTTGTTTGTTTGAAATGTCCATGTTTGCAGGGCAATACACATTTCCATTGAGGACTGGTTATTGGGGAGAATCAAGTAATGGACACAGGGAAAGCTTGGCTTTTGAAAAAATATTTTACAAGGTATTCTGCTGAGTCAGGTTGGAAATGAAGTAAAGTCAAAAATAAAAATAAAAATCCAAGTTTCACAACTTGCAGACGAAGCTTCCAATGTCCCTGGGAAATCTTAGTGGGAAATGTAACTTGCAAAAGTAGGTTCTCAAAATGTAGTTTGCAAATGATGGTCAACTCTCCCAATCCCTCCACTCAAAGTAAAGGAGAAAAAGTCAGTCCAAGGAGCTTTAGGAAGAATTGGATAAGAAATAAAATTTTACAATTTTGCATTTGTACAAATTTGCAAATTGCACTTAGGTCTCCCAACCCCCTAGTCAATACTGGTCAATAGGCGGTCTTAGTGTAAGGGGGAACTTTCAAAACCAATTGCAATTTTAAAATTTTATAAAATTGTAATTTATGGTTGGAGTTCCAGATTCCCTAAAAGGAACTTTTGAGGGAAATGGGAACCCTAACTGCAATTTGTAATTTTGAAATTTTGCAAATTGTAAATTGCAGTGGAGTTCTTATTTCCCTAAAGGAACTCTCAAGGGAACTCCAATTATGAATTGCAATTCAACAATTTGAAATTTGCATATTTGCAAATTGAAAATTTGCAAATGGGTCCCAGATCTCCCTAAAACAAGGAAAACTATAAATTTTCAAAAGGAACCATGTTTCCCCCAAAGATCAAAAAGTGAAAAATAATGCATTTATTCATAAAAAGTGTGAAAACAACCCTAAAAAGCAAAATTGAAAAAAGAAAAGGTGAAAATTGCAAAGTGTTGAAAAACAAGTTGGATCCAAAAAGTAAAAGGGTAAAATGACATAAGTTTTTTCATTTTTCATTGCTTTGCTTTTCCAAACTCCTCTATGAAATATAAGTTTTTTCATTTTTCATTGCTTTGCTTTTCCAAACTCCTCTATGAAATAATATTTCAATTTTAAAAATCCATGGTGGAGCCCTTCAAGGAATATTTTTCAAGCAACCATGGGTGTAATGTGTTCAAAACCATTCATTGCAAGCCAAGGTTGTTCCTTGGCGTGAATAGAATAAAGGGAAACTATCCAAAAGTTTCTAGCTTTGCTAATGAGTGGTCAAAAGGCATGTCTAGGCATTTGTACAAAAGAGAAATGGTTTATTTCACATTCCATGATGAATTATCTCTTTTCATCTCAATCAAAAGGCAATTATAGTCAAGAAATCAAAGTTTTGGTTGCAAATCTTCATCATTCCTAGTAGAGATAGTTAGAGCAATGATTTTTTTTCATGAATGGGTGAAGATTCTAGTTGTGGCAGAGGGCATATTCTAGTTGGGAGCATCTTGGTAGAACTTGGAGGGTTGTTTTGCAATTTTGCAAAACACAACCCCCATTCTTGGATTTGAAAGGAGAAAAATGTATAAATAGAAGCTTCTCCTCTATTCTAAGGTTGCAGTTGTTGGTCTTTATTTTTCTTTCCAAGTATAGGTTCTTCCAAATTTTGAGATCATTGCTATGTGCATTTTATGTATCTTGCTAAAGTGGTTACAGTTGTACAACTATGAGCAAGCTCTTAGAGCATGTCTATATGTCTCCTTTGTCCAACATGGAACAAATCCACCATGGTTGTCACCATGGAAGCATTTTGAAGCATGGTTGTCAAATTATCCCAATAATGATATCTCTATATGAAAAAACTTTTTTATGTTTATAAGAAGTTAGGATCTGACTCTGACTCAGCGATGAATATTATAGACTATCTCTCCCAAAAGAGGGTATACACATGTTCATTATAATGCCTCTCAGAGGTTTATATAATGACTCTTGGAATGTAATTACATCTTCTCTTACAAGATAGACATACAAACTTTATTTGTATCCAAATAAAGGGCTAAAATATTCATGTAATGTCTCTAGGAGGTCTATGCAATGAGATTTTTTCCTTCAACATGTTAATCCTATAATATTAGACATAGAAACATTGATTTCTCCTTTTGTTCTACTTTAAAAGCAATTGAACCTTAAAATATTTAAACTATGTGATTTTAATTACAATATTGAGCCTTTTATAGTGTTTTCAAGGCCATTGATTTATGGGTTAAGTCCTTATCTATTTTACATGGGGTTGTGGATTTAAATCCCACATAAAAATGCCTCATATCCTTTGTTTTTAGTAAAGAAACTCAAAATTAAAAGATAAATAAAAAGTATTGCATTTTTATTTCCAAATATGTTATAGCTTGTTGTTGGGACTTAAAAATAGGCCAAGTGAGATCAGAGAGTTGAGCCCCACTTCAAATCCCACACATTAGATCATAAGGAGTCTTTCATGGCAATTTGGATAATTCTTTATCCCACTTTGGTGGGAATAACAATCACAATTTATTAAAGAGATAAACTTCATCCCTTTTAAGTTGGTCATTAGACCATTAATTAGATTAATTTTTCCATATAACTCATATAACTTAGTAGAAAATTGTTATTTTCATGTTGAAGGCTATGATCTATCCACTGGTGAGTTCATATAGGTCTAGTCAATTGACAATGTCAGCACTATGTTATTCCTCTAATATTTTTTTCCACCTTCAACATGAGATAACTTTCACATAAGATTTCCATTTGACCCCATTCAAATTGTGTAGGAAATCCATTGATGAGATATTTGATGTTCATATAGTTTATGGAATATTTAAGACCATATAATTGTCTCTAGTGGAGATTCTCCCATATCATATCTTTAAAAGACTATACTCTTGACATCATCAAACATTTGTTGAAAATGGAAACATGAGTTTTTGAGGTAAATCTATGATTTTGATTTGAGATTTGGGAATCTGACTCTTGTTTGTCATATACCACAATACACTAGTAATAGACATGAAAATTTATTGTGATAAGAATTTAAAACAATTGTTAATTTTAATGAGATATTTAGACAAGGAGGAAAATTGAAGACCAATAAATGTTTCATTAATTTATCACAAATATTATAGTTAAAAATATGACAATATATGATGATTAGAAGTTACTTATGACAATAACCAATCTTGTATTAGATAGAATCACAAATGAAGAATTTGAAAATAGTATTGATTGGTTTGCCACAAACAATAATGTGCATAACCATAATAAAATAACATTACATTAATTTAAATGACCTATTGCACATAATACTACAATGAAAGTATGCAATATCAATGCACACAAATGTTTTCAAAATGATGAACTAGATGCTAGTTTGTTAATTACTAAGGATACAAGGGTTAGTGTAACATCCAATCTTTGGATCTAAAGAAGTATTTTAAATGCACCTCTAGGGAATATTCAAATTATAATATACATTCTTAAGAGTTCTTGACTAAAATCACCAACAAATCTTATATCCAAGTTTGATAGTTAATCTAGAATATAATTTTGATATATAACTCTACATACAATTACAATTACACCAATATAAAGCATACATATAACCCAACTACTCTTGCAATTGGTTTGAGTATTAAAAATATACAAATCATAATATTTAACTCTTTTAGATGCTATAATTTATATAAGAAGAAAAAAAATATATTGTTAATATTTATAGATATATTCCATGTAAATTCTTTGGAAGGATTAAAACTATTTATATCATTTATATAAGACTACGATGAAAAGATTGAAAAAATGAATATAAGTTTCAAAATAGAAAAGTGAGGAAGAGAGACTAAAGTTGTTAGAATATAAATAATGTCATACTATCATTAAAAAATTATTTATATGATTATAAAATTATTCTTTATTTCAAATTTTATGTAATGTTTATGGCACATTATGATGAATATTAAATATTTTTTTAGTTTTCATTTTATATTATATATATATTACTCATTTATGTGGTTTAAGAATGTTTTTTTTTTTTTTTTAAAAAAAATTTGATGTATATTATAGATTTTTTTTGGGGTCAAATGTTACATATTATATGCTAAATAAGAACACTATATATATCTTAGATAAATCTATGTAAAATATTTTAAAATATATGATTCTCAAGGTGCCTATTACACTTATATCTTAAATTATAATTTAATATAGGCATTTACAAAATGATATTTCTTAACATATTTAACATATATTTATCTATGATATTGATATCATTTAGATAAATTTATTTAAAATTGGTGTACTAATTAAACAAATACTACGTAATAGCTAGTCCTTGCCTTCTAATTTAAAATTGTTTATAATTGAGTATTTATCCATAAGCATAAGAACTTATAGTTGAGTATTTATCTATAAGTATAAAAATTGCAACATGGCTAGTCTTACTACTAAAATTTATATATTGAATCGAATATAATTAAATTATTTTAGTAGAGTTTGTGAATATTTATTTAATAGGTAGACCACATGATTAAATTACTTAGTATTGGTGGTATTTATTCAAAATTGGTCACAAAGTTAGTATTATATTGATATCATGTCATCATATAAAGACCAATTTATGAATATATTGATATTTTAGATAATTGAATTAATAAAATTTATAATATTTTATCATTAATATTTTTAAAATAAAACTTAATAATTATTTTCATTAACATATAATTGTTGAAATTTAAAATTGAAATTAATGAATTGTTTTTATTATATTATAATGAATTGAAATATTTAAATTAATAATTTTATATTTAATTGAGAAAAAAATATATAATTATTTATATTAGAATTATTAAGATTCAAATTGTTATGATTCAAAAGGTTTTCAAAAAATAATTAAAAATTTTACACACTTTTAAGTATTAGTGTTATAGTTGACAATTGTAATTTAAATATTAATTAGAAATACATTCACAATTTCCAAAAGGTGTTTGAATAAATAATTTATATATAAATACATTTCATAATTAGTAATTTAAAAAGTACTTAAAATATATGTAATGCACTAAGGATATGAGGAATAAATTGATTGCAACTGTTTCATGTCGTTATTTTTAGTACATATTTCAACTATATTAATAATGCTCACATAGTATAGAATAAATTCTCATGTAGTATGAAATAAATGTTCTTTTGGTGGGTATTATTAATACCTAATTGTTCAGGCATATATGTTTTAAACTGATTATTGAAAAGTATTAGAGGAAGAAAATATTCAGTGATTTATATAATGATCAGTTATTCAATTTTAACTTGGTTTTTATAAACATAAAAAATGGATTATTTAATGTTGTATTATTATAGGAGGCACATAAAAATATTGCATTGAATCTAGAAGAATATACCTAAATAACATTTATAGAATATTTTAAAATTAATATGTTAACTTATAGACAAAACTTTATAACTGTCAATATAATATATATTTTATGTAATTTCAATAATTGAAGTAAATAAGAATAATTGATAATTGAAAGTGATAGTACCTTTGCATGTTGGAACTAATAATGTTCTTCTAAGTTTAAAAATATTAATCAAATAATAAATATATCTAATTTAAATAATTAGAAAATGTTTAAACCTCATAAAATAGAAAATTTAAATCATGTAAAGGTATAATATAAAAGTAAAAATAAAAATAATATACAATACATAAGATAAACAATCAATTAGGTATTGGAATATTGGTTTTCTAATAAATTGATGTCTTTATTTTGTATATATTTATGAAAATCATTAACTAAAATTTGAAAAGTTTATTCATTTCAATTTTTATTTTTATTTTCTTAAAGATAGATATATATATATATATATATATATATATATATATATATATATATATATATATATAAATTTATTTTGTTTATTTTTGTACTGATTAGCTTTTATAACTTTTTAAAAAATATATACAATTTAAAAGTAAGTAAGAATAAAGTTAATTTATAAATATTTTAATTGAATTTATAAACATGTGACAAATAACCATAATAATAAATTATTAAAAAACATCCATTCTATAATTAGCATAAGAAATGTTTAATACTTACATACGAAAAGCGTGATGTTCAACTCACACTAATAAGATGTGCTGTTTGTAAAACTGAAAAATGAAAAAATCGTGACATCCAAGGACACTATAAGCCAATTTGTAAGCTATTTATATGTTAAGCATTCCAGAACACGGCCTTAAGATGAAAATTATTCTGGTAATATTTACTTTAAAAACAAATAAATCTTCGAAAGAAGGGTAAAAGATTTTGCTCCAAATTTATTTCATAGTTACAACTATGGAAATCTAGTGTATAGGTCGAACCATTATCATAGGAGATTAAACATTTGTCTCTTGCAACATTTTTTTTTGGTTGACTCTTTTAATGACCTGTAGGATTCGACAAATTATATAATCGAATTCTTTCAGCCAAATCATCAACGTTTTGTGATATGTATTCAACGTAAATCATCGTGTACTTCCACCAAGATCGATGCCTTTTTAGTATCTTCCGCACTGGTTGGCATTTAATTATTAGAGAAACTTAAATTCGAAATTTAGTTGCATGTAAGTTTTGGTTATAAAAATACAGAATCATCTTTTCATTATTGGTTTACAATGAGATTTGATTTATTGTGGTATAGGCTGTATTGAAAAAAGTACTAACATCATATAATTTCAAAGAGGTAGGGTTACTCTGTGAAGCAGCCCCACACTCAATTTCATTGGCGGCGTGGTGTAAACAGAAAGTTTTACCCATTTTCAAGACTCTCTGCCTTTTGTTAACAGTTTATCTGAAAATATTTAGACGTGGAAATTCTATCACCAGATAAGTTTAAAAATAAGAGGACTTATATATAATGAATTTTTGTGGCATTTGTTGAAATGTGTTTGTACTAATTATTATTTTGAAAATAATTTGTATTGATTATTATTTTAAAATGAAATATGTATATGAATAATTTTAATAAGAGTCATTTAATGAAAAGTCTTTATATTATTTTATAAATAAAAAATTATATAATAAATAAATGATATTTTAAATATAAAAATATAATATAAATAATTTGAATAATAAATAATGTAAAAATATAATAATACATGAAGTACAAATCATCTAAATATAACATATAATAGTGAGAATATAAATAATGAATAAAACATAACAACTAAAGTAAAATATGAATTATTTTTGCAATATTGATTAGCAATAAAATGGTGTCTTTAAATTGGTTTATTTATTAAAAAAAATAAATAAAATTTTAAGAATTTATTAATCTTAATCTTTAAATTTTTGAGATTTAATAGATCAATAATTTTTTATGCATTAATTTAATCAATATATTATAATTTTATTTTGTATATTCTATATTGATTGGATTTTATAACATTTAAAAATGAATTATTATATTTAATAAGAGTAAAAATAAATTTAACTTATCAATATATTAATTTATCTATGAATATGTAACAATTACTTTTGATAATAAATTATCAAAATTATTTACTTTATATTATATTTTTATTATTCACCTTAACATCAAAGAATAACTGAAATAAAATAATGTTTTCTAATTTTGTTTATGTTTAAATTAATCAAATAATAATTTGAAATAATAATAAAATATTTGTGATTATTATTTAATAATATATTAAAATAATTTTTATTTTTATATTTTTTATAATTTACAAATAAATAACAATATATATTTTAAAATTAAAATATACTAATATTAATTTGTAAATGTTCATTTTCTTCTTTTAATTTTATATATTTATTTTATTTATAAATATTTCAGTTCACTTACTCTAATATTGATGACTTCGGAATCAGTATACACACACACACACACACACACACACACACACACACATACATATGTATGTGTATATGTATGTGTGTGTGTGTGTGTGTATATATATATATATATATATATATATATATATATATATATATATATATATATATATATATATATATATGTATATGTATGTGTGTGTGTGTGTGTGTGTGTGTGTGCAATTCACGTGGAAGGTCTGCCGGTTGTAAAAACAGGAAACATCGTGTAGTTTTTATGTCTCACCTTAGAACGAAAGGATAAAGAAAACTGTCTAAAATTATCCTTTAAATGGATAATTCCAAAGGGAACAAAATAGAGGTAAATGCAGATTGTTTAGTCATTATATGTTTTCTATGACTCCACCCTTTTTAAGGCTCTATTTAATCAATAAACTAGGTGGATATTCTACACTAATCTTCACAAAAAAAAATGCTTTATAGTAAGTATTGTCTCCAAGATCTACATCATATAAAAATAACCAAGCATGCTGATTTAAGATGTACTCAATCTCTTATTAATGTCATCTATGGCATAAAAATGAATGTAAAACCCTTTAAATTCAACACAACATGATACATCCATTACAAACATTCCTTCACACTTTTTACATGTTACTACTCCATATAAAACTACAATTGAAACGCTAGTATAAAACTGTAAAATGAATGTGAAGTTATTTAACCATTAATAAAAACTAATATGATTGTGATAGATGTGAATTTAGCTATCTTAAGCATATTCTATAATAGATTATTATCAAGAAATGAATCATACAGTCAAAAGAAATAAAGTGATAAAGAGATATAAAACAAGAAATTAACTTGCACAAACTGAATGTGAGAAAACATCAATTAGAGTGATTCCATGATTCCTAATCCCCACTATCTTATGTAGTGTAAAATATAAATCCATATTTGTCTTCTAGGGACACCAATTCCTCAATGGATCCTATACTCATAATGATCTCTACACTCTCTAATTGATGACTTACTTCTTAAATAAGAGAGACTAATAAACTCAATAATGTTAGTGGTGTAGTCATCAACTCAAAATTTATTTAGACTTGATTGCCTTATATTAACATCATATTACTCCCATTTATTAAGTATGATTTATATAATATCAACTATACATCTCAGATCAAATTTATGCATTAAACTAATCCTACACAAAGCCAATCAAATTAGACTCTCAATGAGTGCATCAATGAATGAATTATATGAAATCTACTTATTCATATATACATAATAACATCCCCTTAGCTCTAAAAGTTTTACCAAGAGTTATCAAATAAATCCTAAACACTTAGTTGTCACTTAATTTTTTTATATGTGACCTAGGGCAAAATCACCACTTTATGTAGGGTGGAACCACCATGGTTGTTAAGAAATAATAACTTAACTTTCAAAAACAACTAGGATGGATAAAAAAATAGCCACTATAAATTTCAAAATTGTAAGGCTCGATAAATAATTTTCACATTGATTTTTAAAAATATTGGGGCAATTACAAAGTTGAAACCTTCCTAAACTAGTAGTTTCAAAACAATGTAAAGTCCTCTAACTTCTAGGTGACATGACTTTTGCATATGAACTTGAAATAATATGCCATTTTATTCAAATTTCATAATATTTAAAGAGGAAACTAAAAATATATGATAAAGGTACTTCGAATTCAAATTATGTGTTCTTAATTCCATAACAATAAAAACTAGTTCTCTTCTAGCACTTAGAATGTTGAAAATACCCTTGTTTGTAGTTTATAGTTTTACCAACTAAAATTTATCATCTTTGTGTACCAAATTATTGATCATACATCATAAATCTGAAGTATTTTTGTTCCAAAAATTCTATAGGCTGAAAATATAAGGAATCACATTTTATTTTCTTAAATGGGATATCTATTTTATCATCCTCTTGGATTATAACTTATTCTTCTCCATCGGAGCATGATTGCTAAACTATGAGACCTACAGACCTATGTTTATAAAGAGTCAATGATTCCTTACAATATGTACCAGTTTGCCTTATTTATCTCTTTAGTTTCTCTATATTGTTATTGACTATTTACTTTATCTCTTTTTCTTTTAATATATATGCATGTAGGTAAGGGTTAAGCTATCCATGAGGAGATGATTATAAAGCTTCCTCATTATGGCTCACAATTATTTCAAGTGGCATTATAAAAGTTCAACATCTATATAAATTTCCCTTATCAGGGGTATTAAAATTTGATAAATCAACAAACATGGATTGGAAACATACAATTACATTCACAAAGTTGTGCATATCTAGAAACTTTAATTTTGCATCAAAATAAATGTAAGATATATTGAATGAAACATTTTCATTGAAAGAACATGGATGTAAAACCATATATCTATTATGGAGTGAAAATAACGATGGATTCACTTATACACCTATACTAGTGACATTAAGTTATGAAATTTATTTTTCCTTCATGGAATAACCCTTGGGTTTATTAGCATGCTAAAAAATTCTGAAACATTCAATAATTATTGTTGTCATACCAAATATGATTTTGTTTAACCTATTGTAACATTATACCATGTACAAATAAAAATTTAATTTTTTTTCTAAAAACATGGTAAGTCTATTCAAGATTATCATGTATATACCAAAACCAACATAAGCATTCTATAATAGTTATTATTAATGAAAATAACATATACATCCATGTTATAATCATGTGAGGTATTAATATAGAATAAATAATAAATCAACCTTGGAAATACTCTATCAATGAAAGTAATAATGAATTATTATCAATACCCACTTGAAATGGTGATGATTAATCACCTAAATGTTGCTCCATATATTTATCTTCCATTTTGGATAACTTCTCATTTGGATGAAAATCAAAATTTTAATGTTTCAACTAACCTTATAAGGACTGATCTTTTACCACGTTTACCTCTTTTAAAAGGTGATGGATTACCTACTAAGGGATAATCCCTCTTCATGGATTATTCCTTAGATATTTTGGATTACTATTTTTCTACCTAATTTATTATAGGTTCTTTAAAAACGTTTTCATTTGCTACCTCTTTTTTTGTGATTGCTTAAAACAACTTCTAGTTTTTAGATGCATCTTCTTTCTTGAAATAATCATTGTAATTCTCTACATAATGTTTTGGATGAATCTCCCAATACTTTTTGTATCTAATTCCCACTCATTTTTTAGTGAGTACAATGATTCTTTGGAAATCTGGTGGACAACATGCCCTTCTTTCCCTTCCCCACCTACTAAGTTGAAGAGTAGTCTTTATAATTCCAATCCTACTTTTATAACGACTTTGGGTTATTTTGGATGGATTTCATTTTCCACCACATTACCACCTAATATTTTTTAATTATAAAAAATAATATGGATATGTTTAACAAAAAAATGTACCTACATGGCTACTCTGCTTACATTGAATCAAATAATATAATATTTATTCTTTACATACCCTCTTGAGCTACACTATGTGCAAGAATGACAAATAAATCATTCTTGACCTTATTATTTAAGATTTTTGCCTCTATTTCAAGATTATTTTAATTATTTTCTTATTAACCTACTACCATTTAAAGGTTTTCCACTTATTCTATCCATATTCTATTCACTTACATGATCATGAAATGACAATGTGTTATCTCCTTGTTGATGGAGATATTTTCATCTTCTTAGAGGCTCTTTTTTATCACATTGATGTGGCTCAATACTACCTTCTTATTTATGAGATAAATTCCCATTAGTTATAGAATCAAACTCCTCATTATATTTGAGAAAATATATTATGTGATTACCTTATATGGAATGCTTTTGTAGAGATAGTGGCTTGTATTCTTTTATTTTGGAAGATTCATTGATTCAACTATCATGGATCATTCTACAAATCTTTATTTACAAATAACATATCCAAAACCTCCATATTGAATCCATTCTTTAACCTTTATGGGAACCCTCATTCTTTGGAAACTAATGTCAAATTCATCTTCATCATTACCCATTTTGGCTATCAAATGAGAGCCAAATCCCTTAGTATGCTTTTAAATTTATAAAAGGAGGCATCTAGATATTGATGGGAAAAAGGAGAATATTTTGATTACTTACTTTTTATAACTTGGTCATAGTTTGTGTATGTTTAGAAATTTATTGTCTCCTTTCCATGTTATACTTTTATTTATCCTTTACTCATTCACTAGTACCTTCAAAATTTGACAACATCTCTTCTTTGGTTTATAACTCATTTTGTAACTCTTTATTAATACCCATGAGGAATGCTCCATGGATCATCAATATATATTGTAATTTTTTATTCTCATCTCTGATGTGTTGAAACATCTTTATAAACTTAAATTATTAGATTTTAATTTTCCATTTTGTATCTTCAAGCTCTTGAATCTTTTATCTCTCCAAAGCTATACCCATGGTTGAAATATTTCAAATAAGAAATATACACTTCTTTATCATTAAATGAAAAAGAAATAATATATAACACAAATAAGAAATCTATTTTCAAACCCTTTCATGCTAAAAATATAACCTAAAATGATACTTATTTCATTTTTAAACTAGTTTTATACTCCATACTCAAATTCACACTTATTAATCAATTACAACAAGTGTTATTCACATGCTATATGCCATAGAATAAAACATAATTTCATGTTTAATATGTATTATATCACTTATGGATATCATATACAACATAAAAATAATAATGCAACCATTCCCATCTAGATTTATATGTTAAACTAGTCTTGTATAATTGTAAAATATTAGTCTTGACTCCACCATTATGTTTTAAACCCAATTCATAGCAAAAATGCTTGAGTTCACAATCTCATTGCAAATGAGTAATTATCTTATTATTTTACCTTAATATTATGATTACCAAAGTCACATGTATCATATAATATACTGAAAAACTAGATATATATCCTTCACTATCAGTTACATAGACTCAAAAAAAAAATCTTTTTTGACACTAGTATCAATGCTAGTTTCCCTAATCTAAAACTTATGTCTTTACCTTAAAAATAATTTAAATTTAAATTTATTCAATATGTATGATTTTTCATATTTATTTCATTTGACCACTCCATAATAAAAAATTGAAAAGGTGTAATATAAATACAATATTAAGCCCACTCAATATTCACCCTTCAAGCACCTCTCAAGCTTACACTACACTATTAAAACTCAATTGCACACCTAAAATATTATGCCCTATTCTTTCATTTTTTTAAATTAGTCATAGGATCAATCATATACAAGATTGAAACATTCATATCTTGCTATGTATATGCAAAGTTACAAGATATATCAATTCAACCATTCACATATAGCATATTACATAATTATTCATATATAATCCCACATACATGAAAGAGCGAAATTGGTTTGAGTCCCTCTTCAAAGTATATGGATACATTGGTAAAGCTCATTGATGTAAGGATTATTTTAGGTTAGATCAAATTCACTTGAACCCACTTACCCTATTTTTTTCAAGGTGGCATGCCCAAATTGAAGAAAATTAATTTGTAAGCTACACATCAATATTGAAAACCTATGCACGAGATCCAAATAAATAATTTTAAAGGTGACAAGGAAATGTAATAAGTCCATGTGTAATTTATAGAAAATATTTTAGACTTTGATATTGACAGAAGCATTGGAATCAATACATAAGTGTCAACCATAGTCTTCACAGTTCAATGCAAGTGTCTAGGTTGATTGTGAGCTCATTTCCCAAATATGATTATAGGATATGTAGATTGAAAAATATCACTTATGCATGTAAACTATTAATATTTTACTGCGCAACATTGTATGAGATAATTACAATTTTTCCTTTTTATTTAAATTATTAGAATATTGAATGTTGTATTGACATATTTGTCATATGCTTAGATTCAATATATTTCATCATAACATTAGTATAATTTAATATTAATTTAATTGTCCTAATTTTGAGATTAGATTAATACTTTTTAATTTAGGGTATTATCTAAGTCTTATTTTTAAAAAAATATTAAACATTTTGTGAGATTCACCTCTGAGTCTCTTTGTGCAATATTATCTTGCCCTAGAATTTTCTAATTTTTTATTCTGATTTGTTAAAAAATGTAGTAAATTAGTTTTTTTCCAAATCAAAATTAATTTATCATGTTCAATACAGATAAATGTATTATTTATTTTATTTCACAATGCATGATGATAGTTTTTATTTCCATATTCCATACATTTTTAAATAACTAACAATATAATAAAATGGATTAATCAATCATGTATAAACAAAGAGAGATTTAAAATAAGATAAAAAATTCAATATCTCATGATAATTATTATTGTAATTACCATTAAACCCATGTCTACCTTTTATTGATGCTAATGTGCATGTTCTAAACATTATTTCCACCATAAATCATATTCATGTGACACCTGTCATCTCACTCCCATTATTAACCCATGGCTTGTATTGGGTTTTGTGGTCCATGTTGTCCCTACATAAAGAGAAAAGGTTGTTCAATGTACTCAACAACTATTAATATAAAAAAACTTCCTCCCAAGTATAACTTATTAATAAAATATAAAGGGTATGATATGATTGAACAATTCAGTAATACCCATGCTAAGATATCAATCCTCTATCAGTGTAGGATATTATTTTTCTCATATTTATTTATTGTGGATTATTTATACACATGTATTTAAATTACTTAGGTGTAATATTGAGGTCATGTACGTGTAATAATCTAGTTATTAAGGTGCACATGAAAATGTGAAAATTGTATTCAAAATGGTGGTTGAGGATACTCTTGACATTTATCCACCAATATTGACATATCACACATGGTGCACAAAATCCATTTGGTAATTGTGTTGTGTTCACATTGCCAAATATATTGGATTTATGCCTATTTTGTACATGTAAATGTAACTATGCACTAATATATTTTGTATATCTTCTTAATACAATATTATAATACTTCTACTTTGGCTTGATTTCATTCTCAACAACTACTCATAAAATTTTATAGGTTTTATGCTTCATGTTTTCCTCTTTATATAACATCTATAAATTATTAATTTCTTTACGAATTGAGAAAGATATCATAGTTTTACTAACTATAGTATGATTAAATAAATAATAATAAATAAATAAATTAATAATGGAAATTATAGGGAGGTTTGTTTAAATTATCTTTTAATAAAAATAATATTATCATTATTAGAATTCATATTATAAGGATTTATTTATCATTATTTTATCACATTGATAAAATTTTATTAATATGAAGGTGAGGTCTATTTTTGTAGGTAGCCAAATGCCCTCACAACCAAAATAAACTTTCTCCTCTCCTTTTCTTCATCCAAAGTTTCACCCTCTTACTCTTCTCATAGACACATTTTCAGATAAGTCTGACGTGCATTTTTTATAATCATGCTTATGTACTGATTACACAATATTAGTAATTTATGGTTTAATGTTTCATTTAGTCCAACATCCATTTTCATCAGTGTGTGTTATCATTCATGCCTTTAATGAATAGATATCGCAAATATATATGCCATCCACCTTATTATTGTCTGTCTCGCATAATAGTAAATTCTATAATGTAATATGCATTCAACAACATTACATAGTGATCTTATTATTATGTGTGTTATCATTCATTCCTTTAATTCATAGATATCACACATTTTTATGCCATCCACCTTATTGTTATATGTATTGCATAATAGTAAATACTATAATGTAATATAATTTCAACAACCTTAGATAGTCATGTTGTTATTATGCGTTTTGTACAATGGTGGATAATACATCAAATCATGTACCTTGATAACATGAAAAATATATATGTAGTTTACTATGTCGATATGTATTGACATTTCATATTATTAGATTACATATCTACTATGTAATGCCTTATTTTCACTATATACATCATATATCCCTGTTACATCAGTTGAAGTTACATGAACCAACTTTGTACTTGTGTTTAAATCCATCTTTGGACCTAACAGTATCTTTAAATTTGGTGCACTTTATTGTGCAAAAATTTTGTGCCAATTGGATGATCATTAAAATTGTTGATTGCATACACACTACAATATAAAGTGCTAATTGTATATGCACTAAAACTAAACATGATTGTATACACACTAAAACATAAAGCGCCAAACTTATATAAATAGGGGGTTTATTTATTCCTTGATATCTTTATTGATCATTTAATTTATACTTGCACTACATCATAGATCACAACTTGGTTTCGCTTCTCACTCTATCCAAATATCATTACTATAAATTTAATATGTAATTTTTTCTAAGAATAAAATTTTGCAAAAGATAACCAAGAACATGTAAAATGAACCAGCACTTGATGCAAATAAAATTAAGTGGGATAATAAATTTGATGAGGCATATGGTATTTTGTGTTGGTTTCTCTTGAGTTAATCATTTAAATTGAATCTTATAAAGCACCATATAAGTTTTGGAATATTTTTTTAACTCTTTACGAAGTAGGATGTGATGAGGGGTCATGAGATAGAGATTGAGCTCATTAGTTTGAGTCCAGGTATTTTTTTCATTGTACAAAAAAATTTCACCCAACTTATGTCACTTAGGTTGAAATTGAAATTGTGCAACGTAGAGAAAAAGGATGAACAATTGATCCTCTTTATCCTTGGCATGTTATGTCTTGATAAATAAATTTTTATATCTACCTTTTATGATAGAAATTGTGCCCTAATATTTGCATGTATTATTCCATCCTTAGATGATTTTAACAAATATTTAACTAGAGAATAAGTCAAGCTCATTCAAATGGGTACATTCAAATACTCTAAGTCATATGCTTTATTAAGTGATGATAAATAGAAGACTTCAACCAAAAAAGAGAAGAACAAAAAAAGGTCCAAGAGCAATGAAAATGTCAAGAAAATAGATTATAAGCCAAAAGTATCATATGATTACTCCTCTTTAGGTGGGAAACCCATGAAAGAGAGGATAACATGTGAATATTATAAGAGAACTATGCACAATGGAACCAAATGTATGAAGAAATAGATTGAAAATTTGAGAAAGATGATTATGAAAAAGATCATCAATTTCCCTGATTTAGTGAAATAGACCCCATCAACACATGATTATTCTAAGGAAAAATATAGTAGTAAAGGAAATGGTAAGGGCAAGGCCCTTGTTGTAGTTTCATCTTAGCCATCCACATAGGTGATTGATTCTGATGTCTCACAACACATGGATTCTTCACAAGACTTGTTATCATCATTACAGCCATGTTCTATGTTGTATATTTTTATAGTTAATGACACTTATGTTCAAGTTTGTGTGAGAGGGTCTTTTAAGCTAAGCATGCAAATTTTGAAAATGTCTTTTGTGTTCCCTCAATATCATCTAATCTCCTCTTTGTTTACCAAATCACCCACATTGGATTAGGAAATAGAACTAAGTTTACCCTAAAGCATTTGGTCATAAGAGAGTTACATACTAATACTGTAGTGGCCATTAGGAATGTAAGTCACTAATCAAGGCTGTACACCTTCTCAAACTTTTTTCATGATTACCCTTCTAATACACTACTCACTCATTTTGATGGGGTGAATAAACTATGGGATCAATGATTTGGCCATCCAAACTATCAATACGTAGAACAATTTTATTGACAAGATATGGTGATAGGGTTACCTTATGTATTATTTTTGGAATCCTCTAGGTTCTTTTTCTTTTTTTGTTATTGAATGTTGTCATTGCCCCTTCCTATATCTTTGTTTGTTTTAACTTGGTCTTTTGTTAGTTGTTTTAGTTATTCAATTTTATTTTTATTTTATTCTCGTTATTTGATTTTTAATTTTACAATAATCATATTCTAATTGGAACTATTAATTTCAATTTTAATTCTTAATTCTTAATTCTTAATTCTTAATTTTAATTTTAACTTTAACTTTAACTTTAATCTCAATTTTAATTTTAATTTAATTCAATTTTAAGTTGTCTTTATTTATAATTATAATTATAATTTCTATTTTAATTTCCTTTATCATTCTAATTTTAGTCACTTATCACTATTTTATTATTTATCTCTTTTTTATATTAATTTCTTATCATGTTCTTTCTTCTTGACAGTAAACGAATAAATGGACTTAAGTCTGCAATTGTAGATCATTGTCAAAACACACCTTGGAGAGGACAACAAAAAGGGAGAGAACAATTCCCTTTCACCTTAAATGAAGACAACAAGCTAAATATTCTTGGTCATAGTGATAACCCTAATTGCATGTAAGGAACATAATTTAGTGTCCTCATATAATGTCACATCTTTTAGGGAAGAAATTGATAGATCTATAGAAATGTAGAATGATCTCATGCATCATCCACTACAAAATAAAATTACTAAATATAAGTTTTATGATCTTATAGACTTCAAATTTACAAGAAATATGACTGCTAATTATCATTGCATGTTTTAACATCTTGAGATGGTATTTTGGAGCCTTTTTTGGGCTTATTAATGATACTATATTTAAGTGGTATTGTCATTGATACTGAATTTAGGGGATTACTACCAATTTTAGATACCACATCTTTTTCTAGTTTTAGTGAAGGCCTCAATATTTTATTTCTTCTTAACTCAAATCCACCTTGTAGATGCTTGATTTCTATGATTTTCATAAATTGTAGAATATATGGGGCTTAATCAATATCACAATACCAAATGTTTTACCTTAATTTTAAATGGGAGCACTTCATAATATAATTACTTTTGTTATTTATTTATTTGAGGATTTTCATAGATTGATTTAATTTAATGCTAAAGATAATGATAATGCCTTGTGGTGATCCTTTCTAGAATAAGATGATGATGAT
>JARHVA010008552.1:205000-227500 GCA_037957365.1 Torreya grandis | reverse complement strand
GCATTTTTAGAATGTAAATTTCAGTTCAGGAGCTCCTGTTATGGCAATTTGTAGTTGCATTAAAAATTTCACTTTCTACATGTGGCACATGTTTCGATATTATTTAAACATTCATACCTATCATAGTTCAACACATGGTAGATTTAATTTTTTTTTTTAAAAATCATTTGATGACATGCCACATCATCAACATGCCAGGTGGAGTTAAGTTTCTAAGCATGAGATAAGCTCGTTGATCGAGCCACATGGCAAGTTCAAAGGATAATTCATTACCACAAAGACCAAGCAAGGTGGCAAGCCTAAGGGAGTAGGATATAACTCTTTACTGAGTCACATGGGAGTTGAGCTCTTTGGAAAATCCATAGGGCGAAGCCCAAGCCCAAAATTAAAAAGACTCTTATGTAATGGAAGCCACATGAAAATTGGGTGATTGAAGGCTTTTAAAGCCTAGTTATATGTTGAAACTAATGTATGTGGGATCAACCCATGATTTAAATGGTGGACCAAGGCTATTTTAAGCCTTGTTTAATCCTCTCGACCCACACATGTGGGATAAAGATAAACCCAAAGTGCCAAAAAAGGAGGGGCTGACGGTTTTGAACTCTTGATCTACCGTCCAAAAGAAATAAGATTTGACCACTTGTGCTATGGACTTCTAAGTGTTTTGAAAGGAGTGAACTTGTATTTAAAGGTAAGCTTCTGGCCGACCGTGTATTGGAGAATATAGACCATTTTGTTGTATTTGGTCATTTTGGAGCCCTTAGATGTTGAATCAGAGCTTAGAGTAAACTACAAACTTGTTTATAATTATGATAAGATTTATTCAGTATATTTATTTGCCCATTTTGGAGAATTGGTGATGACATTTTGAGGTGTGGAAGCTACCAATTTCAATATGGAGAAGTCTCTGCATGTGATTCAGGAAGGTGAAGGACGTGCTGAGTCAACCAAGGTCTTTCAAACGTCCCAAACACTATTTTTATAGAGAGTAGATTTATTTTTTTGATTGTAAGTATCATTTTGGCTTGCAAATTTAGGAACATTAATGGATCGGTTTGATAAGAACTCGAGGATGTAGGAATTTTGAACCCCATAAACAATTTTTGTGTTTTGATATTTGAATTTAGTTTTGTATTTCATTAATTTCTAGATTATAATTTATATTTTAATTATAATGAAAAAATTAATCATTTGATCATTTACAAGAAATTAGATAAAAACTAAAATTTGAAAAATCTGATGGTTTCAATGGATAATTGATGTGATCTATCAATTCACCTTTATATCAGTTTTGAAACTTGATGTAGATCATATTTTCATCAATTTTTTTATCATTCCAACATCTTATAAGTTGAGAAATTTAGAATCCATACTTTTAAAATTTCACTTTGAGTTTTTCAGTGGTGTTTACGGATCACCTCATATACTATCTAATTTATTTTATTATTTAATTTTTTATATTTGAAAAATTAAAAAAAATTCCAAAATGAAAAATTGAATTAAAACATGTGATATTGAACCCTATAAAATGAGAAATTCCCAACGAAAAATAAAAAACAAAAATGTAAGATTGTTTAGTATCCAAGAGTTTACACATAGGTTTTGGAAATATTGGGTAAGTTTTCAATTACATTTTATTATGATCCTTAGTCCTAATGTAAGCCCTAATAAACAATCCCATTTTCAAAAATCCAACAATGAGTAAAGCTCATGGAAACACAAAGGAAACACAATTCATCAATATGGTTCTTGTATCTTAAAATAAATATCGATAACTACAAGACCAAGACCATATTATGAAAAATATTGTAAATATATTACATGTTAATATTAACAAATTTACAACAAAAGTTGTCTACTTAAATATTAAAAGTAAAATAAACAAAAATGTATGTAAAAGTTATAAGAAATTGGTATGTTTGAATGATTAGTAGTACTAACTTCATTAATATTTTACTTTACATTCATTTCTCTGTAAAAACTAATTTAATTGATTAAATTTACTTAAAAAATATTATTTAAAATGAGAAAATTATTATATAAATAATACCAAATATATGAATCAAGCCATGAATATGCGTACAATAAAATCTCCTTATAATGAGATCTAGTTAT
Source organism: Torreya grandis (assembly GCA_037957365.1). Lineage (NCBI taxonomy): Eukaryota > Viridiplantae > Streptophyta > Pinopsida > Cupressales > Taxaceae > Torreya > Torreya grandis. The sequence continues at coordinate 225,385 of JARHVA010008552.1, read as the reverse complement.
TTTAATAGTAGATTGAATTTATAATGTTATGTTTAGAGCTTTAATTTTAACTGGTGGAAAGAATCCAAAATAATTTTATGTTGAGTATTGTGGATTTATATTTTATGTTTAATATTGAGAATTCATATTTTATGTTTTATATAATTTAAATAAAGGATTTCATGTTTTATACTTTCCTCTCTTACTACATTTAATAGAATAGTTTAAATATAATAGTTTTAGGGCCTTTTCAAACAACCCATTATATATTAAAAATTTGAAGTGAAATTTACTTAAAAATACATTTCATTTGAACATTTTTAAAATATAATGCATCCATTCAAAAATAACATAATATACTTGATATTTGTCTCTTGAAATGTTTGGTTTAGTCTAATGTTTAATAACAATATTGGTAAACTTATAATGTAAATACACATAACAAAACAATCACTTCTTCTTAAATACAAATATAAATAAATGATACATTGATACGAAAAAATGTATCAATGTATTATATGGAAACATGAATAATACATATTCTAGACTATACTTTACTAATAACTTACAATAGCGATAGCGAGAGCCTAAAGCTTAAAACTAGTAAATTATAAAATTTGAACCACTATTTTTAATCACTTTCATCCCCTCGCGAGTCTTTCTTATACACAAACTATATAGATTATAAGCCTCTGAAATAACTATAATTGGACTAGAGTCTAACATATTTTGAAAATACATGCTCTGGTTTGATAAGTAATGAAAATAGCAACATTGAGAAACCAAGTAAATTATTTATCTCATTATTGATTTGTACGTGAACATTATCTATGTTACATCTAGTTTAAATGGTGGTTTAATTTTTCACATAAACCTTTTCTAATGGTGAAATTTTATAAATACTTAATGTACATTCTTTGACACTAACGTATTTCTAACATATGTTTTTTAGTATCTTGAGATGCTCCATCTAATAGTTTTCAGGTGAAAATTTATCTTGCATATTTAAAACCATATTATCCTATTTATTTTTCTTCTCATTTTATCCTTCTTATTTAATAATGAATTTAATTCCATCATAGTGTTACTTGAACTTTCAACTTGGTATGCACTAGATTCATATAATATGGGTCACTGATGTCATTAAACTCAGAACATGATTCAATGTTTCTCAACTGATCAATGAACACTTCTAGTTTAAAAATTTATAAAATACATGGCATGTCGACCTTAGTCCGTTGTTCAATTTATGGAAACACTATAAAAATGATATCATCATTTACATCCATTTGTGCTTCATCATCTTCATCCTCTCTATCACTTTGGGCATGTGTTTCTTACTCTTTAGTCTTGCTTTCCTCATCCCTTGTCATGAAGACAACCCATTTTCCTCTTCAATTACTATTAATCACATTTACGCAACACACAAAATATCTAAGACATCATCCAGTCTTTAATATATTTTTTCTCTAACTATACCTCTTAGCGAAACTCTTATAGGTCTCCTTATTTCCTTATATGTGGCAAAAATATTACTACTACAAGTCTTTACACTTGTAATCCGACGTATGAATATTTACTCCATACTCACCAAAATTTAATACTTTGAATTGATACCAGATGATCCAATCATTATTATGGATCCTAACAAAAGGATTGCTTAGACCATGCAATACATACAACTATAGTTGTATTTTTAGTTGTATATATACAAACAAAGCACAATTTTTGTTGTTTATATTAATAAAATATAATATTATAAATGTTACCCCATGCATTAATTACATGATATTATTTGTTTGAGCTAAAAATTTCCAGCTTTGTATTACAACAATGGATTCTCTTAGATGTCTTTTCAATACTATGAAGGCTACGAGGCTTGCTTCTTTATCTTTTGTCTTGCTAAGAAATATGACAAAGGCCATAATAGCATCCTTGATCATTCATCAAAATTTAGAATAATCTCAATTTTCTAAAATAAACTATCTAAATACTAGGCGTAACATCCCCCCTTTTTTTTTGTCTAGTCTTTCCTTATATACCTCAATGCATAGGTGACGTTATTTTTAAAGCATAGCATTTTGATGACAAATATATACTGAAACTTTAAGTTATACATAGGACAGGTAGCCACGATGAATATGACAGGCCTCTAAATCTCAACTACATGTCAGGATAGTTTTGTTAGAAGTCACTTCCACCAACTACCATCTTTTAAACATTCTTGTTATGCATGCCATTAGATTAAGGTCTGTGACAGATAGCTATATGGTTACATGGCTATGTACTATATATGTGTCAATATTTAATAATCCATCTTTCATCACATGCCAATATACCATGTACTTTATTTACTTATGCTATCCTATCTTCATCGGCAACGGTTATTTTCACAATGTAGCTATGTGATATTGCCTTATGCACCCATGTCACACTTTTGTGCACATACCGTATGCTTGTTTATTCTCTACTTTGACTATCTCTTTGCATTGGAGGGTAATCCAAAACTACACACCATGCGAACCATTGTGTAAAACTAAAAAAATGTGCACCTGAAAATCCATCCATGCTACTGAGATTTCCATTTACTTCAGTACATTGGTCCTTGTTGAAAAAAAAATGGGCAATTACATCCTACATTGTAATTTTTAACTTGACTCAGTTTTCCTTTGGAATGCAAGGTTTCCTTCATGCCTATGATGTCTTTGTATGAACTTTTCTAAGAAACATTAATTAATTCAATATGAATGTAAATTAGATATCAAATTTAAGATTAAAATTAGACAATAAATAGTAAATGAATATTAATTATAAATTTTATTGTTAATAGTCAACGTCTCATTCACATTAAAATCTACCATCACTTTTATATACCATTGTATATTATTAAAAAAACCAATGTTTTGTTTTGGTTAAACTTTGAAATTTAGTGAGAAAATAAATTATAAAATAAAAATAAAATAATGCTTTCATATTGAATAAGAATATAATAAAATATGAATTTTTTTATTTTATTATAATAAACCCAATTGTTAAAATGTAAGAGAGCTCATATTTCAATCAAGTTGATTTTGTCATATCAATACTTTGTTGTATTAAGTTGATAGTGAATCACGATAACCATAATTAACTTCACTTCAGGATCCATTTTAACTACGTCAATACGTTTATCTTACCACATACTCATGAATTTATAATATTATAGTTTTCTCAATACCACCTATACCAAATAAATAAGATTTGATTGTAACTTTTTCCCAACCCAAATACATAGAAGACAATTATAAACTTTTCTAACCAAAAATAAAATATCTTAATTCATTATAGGTAAATTTCAGACTTTGGTGGGACCTATAAACACTAGAAAACATTAGCAAAAGAATTTATTTATTTAGATTGTCATTACGCTGAAAGAGTTCAATTATCCGATCACTCTATATAAAACAGGGGGAAAGTTTATCAGATACGAAGGTTTGTTCTTTTCAAATAAAATTTCAGCCTTGACTAAAAGTTGTAATCTAGAAATAATAATTATTATTAATTTTTAATTCATTCAGAAATAGATTATGTTTCAGAAAGAAAACAAAGATTGATACGTAAAAAGAGTTTGTTTATATATATTGTTTCCGATCACTCCATATAAAATAGGGGAAACATTTATGAGATACGAAGGTTTGTTCCTTTAAAATAAATTTTCAACCTTGATTAAAAATTGTAATTTATAAATAATTATTAAAAAAAAACTGTAACTCATTCAGAAAAAGACTATATTTTAGAAAGAAAACAGAGATTGATAAGCAAAGAATTACTTTAATTTTCTTAAATGCGTTTTTTGATAGTGCATTATACCATGCCAATTTAAGTCATAACTTAAAATATCGTGTCTATAGATGACATGATTATTTATATGAGTCAAACATAAATGATCTGATAGATTTAGAGGATATATTTATTACTTGAGTACTTATAAATTGACGGGCTTTATATTCTCAATGAATTATAGAATTTATATCAAAATGTTAAATATTAAAAAAATTATAATTAGTTAGCAAACTAAAATCACTAAGTTTGTAAGTGTTGGATGAGCTTTCTCCATATCCACTTAGGGTCTGTCGGACATATATAAATAAAATGCACTATATATGGAATAGATAGCTTTTGATAGTAGTAATCCCTTGAGTACAACATAAGAGATACACCTTTTATTCATATATGTCTCAAAGACACAATTACAAATAAGCCCTCGAGTGCTTTAACAAGTTGAGAGACTATTTGTAGGTTCTGAGCTAGGGTAAGGTGAAACTGTTCCCAATAGAGGTTGCATGCCCTCCCTTTACATAATATAGATGAGTTAGACATCGCTAACCTTAATGATATATCAAATAAATATAAAATAATTTTTTGAAAAAGGATTTAATAGTATGATCCAAAATGTTATAAATTAGAGATAATTTTTAAAGAAGAATTTTATTCACTATTGTAATATGAAAAGACAAATATCAAAATAAAAATTATAAATATTTTTAATATTATTATTTCAACTAAAAAATAACTTAATTATAATTAAAATTAACTGTAAAAATATTAAACCATCCCATACTTTCAAAATAAATACAAAAGAGTTAAAATGGAAAGAATAAAATAATAAAATAAGAGTTCAATATTATTTTTTAATACATTTTTCAAATTTAATAATTGAAAAAAATAAACTGTTTGACACAAAGCTATAGGACAGAAAGGTTTGTTCTTTTAAAATAAATTTACAGACTAGGCTAAGAGTTGTAACGGAGAAATAAATTGGGAACAAAAACTTCGGTGCTTTCCGAAAAAGTTTTACTATGCGGGAAAGAAAACGATTATTAATATGCAAAGCATTGTGTGTTTGCATTACACCATGCTAATTTACCTTAGAATGTATCCTATAGTGTGTATGGATGTCATGAATTTTTCATCTGTCTTTCTCGTAAATGGCATGCCTTGTTAGTTTAACGTCATGCTTTTTGTATGTAGGAATTGACACGTTCGTCTTGTTTGAGATAAGGACAGGAAACGGAGTGCGAATGTGTTGGTCATTTCTTAGTCCGTAAAATGGGCACTTAATGGTGCATAATGGTGTTCCTTTTAATGTTTATATTGTACGTCTCTTTTTAACATATATTAGACATGTTTGTGTGTTTTTTACCTTCGTGTATATATATAATTTAAATGGTATATAATTTAAGTGTTAAAAATATTTAATATAAAAGATATTGTAAATATTAAATTAAATTTTTGTAATGGTTTGATAAAAAAAAGTTGGACAGGAAAAATGAGAATCTTTCACATTTTCATTCTAACATGATTATGTCAAATAATTATAAATTCAGTAAATTTTGAAATTGAAACATATATATCGAAAGAGTCACTTCGATTGTGTTCCCTATGCCAGATGATGTTTGCATACATGATAGTAAAATTTATGTTATCAGAATGATCATACAAAATGGGTGGTTTTGAATGTGACAATGATTTTTTGTATGTTATATTGGTAGTTCCACCCTCTAAACTAGTACCACTACATAAATGTGTAAAATAGAAAAAAATAACTTTGGAATAGTGTATCGTCTTATACTCCTTGACAATTGGATTTTTCTAATGCAAAAAAAGAACATCTTCAACTTCTAATGCACCTAAGGACATCTTCAACATCTAAATAATTAAGAAGTACAACCTAATTATAAAGGCATGTTCAAAAGTGAGTAAATGAGTTCAATTGTTTAAAGTAGAGAAATTTGAAATGTGACAGATTTCAATGAACTATGGTAATAGTAAATTGATATGATAAAAATTACACTCTAATGGCACCCTTTAAAATTTTTCAATGTTTAAGGAAGGAGACATGGTCATCAATTTAATATATTAAGTTCGTGTGTTGGTATTTCCCACAATATGTTCCTAATGCAAAAACTCAATTTTTGTTTAATCTTTTCTCATAACAAAAATAATCCATTCCATAAAAATGTGTATGATCATAATTACAATGTGTATAATTAAATAAAACTTTAGTATAATATAGATTTATGATAATATAGCTGTAAAAAACAATAAGACTAAAATAATGATTACTGAGAGATAGATTATATTATTTTTTGACCCATAACTTATTAATTTTGGTTCAACATCCTTTTATTTTAAACTTTTATTACATATTATCACACATGATCTACTTATATAAATTTACAATTTTGGGGGACCTCTTTACCCTTCTCATTAGCATATCTCTAACCTGAATCTAATTATATATTCTCAAATTCATGTTATATTTATCTATTATCAATTTTAAAGTCTTATTAATCCATTATCTAAGTAGTTTTTTTTTTTTTATAAAACATGATTTTGAAAAATAGTAATTGTGCTGCCCATAATGAATTAAATCTATGATATTATAGTAAGCAAAATGATTGAAAAAATAGTGAATAACAATGAAAATAGTAAGAGATATGAAAGTGGAAACACCTGGGTAAAAACATGGAATTCTAAAAGTGGAATAAAACTTTGGATGTTGATTGGACTATAAATTGTAAATCTTAAAATGATTGATTCTTATGATATCATATCCAAATCATTGATTGAGTACCACATAAAATTAGTAGGTCATTTATTGTGTACCTCTTTTTTTCTTAGTATGTACCGACACCTTAGTATTGTACCATGGTATTTTATAGATTATATAGTTTAATGGATAAGTGTGTATGATAATGGAAATTATGTTTGTGTTTTTTCTTCATAGATCTCATGAACAAAATATGATGGGTTAATTCTATTATTATCATTTACCTAACCCTAAAATGTAGTTATAAAAGAAATAATAGTAGGTTAATTAAATTGGGAAACTTTTTGAAGATTTGAATCTACAAATTTTTGAATGATTATAATATGAATAAATATATTTACCTTGTGCATGTGATTGAAATCTAAACCTAAGAGATAAAATTGCTTCACCTCCTATCCAAGATAATAACATGAATTTATTCTTGGTGATTTGACTAATAAAATATATTCTAACATATAGAAGAACAATGTTATAGTAAACTTAAACACGTAAAAATGTATACAATCACTCCTAATATGAAGGATTTCACCAAAGAAAAAACTTGACATTAGAAAACCTAACATAGTAACCTAATTTAATTATATGATTAATTGAACTATTTAGAATACTATAAAATCATAATGTTTTATATCATCACTCAAAAAATTAATATGTATAAAGTATTCCATATAATTTGCAAATCATATACCAAATGACATACCTCAACATTCCTATAATTACATATGTCCACTCAATATAATATAACATGTATGGGTTTCATCATATTCTATCAATAAAGATCCATGCTTTCATCTAGAACATCACTTTTTAATGACCTTGCATGAAGGGAATATGTAGTCAACCACTATTAATAAATTTGATGATTAAGTAACTCTCAACATATCCATTTCATATCACTACTAAGACATTACTCACACACTTATACTAATAAAATATAGTCTGACATATGTTTAGTAAATCCTAAAATCTCTTAACACATTTATTGACCATGTTACATTTATATTTATATCACCTTGATAAGAAAACACAATTATGCACCACTTCAATATCTTCCATAATGTAATGATATTGTGTATAAACCACCTACTATCTTATTCTATCATTTTTTCACACTATCCTCTATTGGGTTTGTGACAACAAAGTTAAATTTTGGACCATTTTATGGTAACGTTTATACCCCATTTTTATAAGAGGGTGTAGGGGATCAAAAAATCAAGGAGTCAAACCCCTATTTCTAGGAAGATGAATTCCACCAAATTGTATTTTTAGAAGAAAAGTCTTAATGGCATTTTTTCACTCTATTTTTAGGAGGAGGTATCCTATTGATGTTTTGCTAATTAGTCATATTTATCTTTGTGTAGTTCACATGTAATATACACAGTGAGTTTGCATGTAATCCATTAATCTTAGAATTAATAAAAATTGATATCATGCACCGTGGATGTTTCCTTAGCTTTCAAAGGTTTTAACACATAAATAATGTGTTTTATCTCATGCATATTGAGGATTTATTTGTTTAATTATCTATGTAATTGAATTATGTTATATTTTACATATACTTAAAATTTATTATTTTTTAACAGTGATATGAGAGTGAGGTTACTCTTATTCTACAACAACTGTGTTCTAGATTTGGTGTTGTTTTCTATAACATCAAATGGTGAATGTTAAACATGCAATGTTTGAGATGGAGAAGTTTAATGACAAGAATAAATTTGAGTAGTGGAATCTCAAAGCACATGATGTGTTTATGCAATAGGGGATACACAAAGCATTAGATATAAATTTAGAGAAACCTATGGCAATGAATGATGATTATTGGGAAGAAGTGTATATAAAATCTCTTAGTAAAATATGATTTTATTTAGCAGATGTGGTTATTTTTAATGTAGCTGGAGAAAATATTGTGGCAGGCTTATGCACAAAATTCAAAGGATTTTACATGTTAAAACATATAAAAAATCATATTTAATTAAATAATCCCCTATATACATTACAAATTAAATAAGGTATGAAAATTGTTGATCATTTAAATATTTTCAATACTCTATTATGTTAGTTGATTAGTATTGGTGTGAAAGTGGATGAGGAAGATAAGGTAGTAACCTTGTTATGTAATTTGTCCTATTCTTGGGATCATATAGTAACTTACTTTAAATAAATTACTACATATGATCTTGACTATGATTCTATTGTGGGAACATTGTTGGTTGAGGAGACAAGGATAAATTCTAGTCTAGAGACTTTTGTGCCTAAAGCTATGGTTATTAGGTGAAGATCTCTAGAGAGATGGAAAAGCTCTAGAGACATATATAGATCTAAGTTATAAGCCAATAAGAGTAAGGCAAAGTGTTGGCACTATGATAAAGTAGGAAATCTTAAGAAATATTGTTGGAAAATAAAATAATGTGAAAATAAGGAAGAATCCACCAAGGAATCAAATCTAAAGTAAGAAATTAATAATGAGGTTTAATCTATTTTTAATGTTTCCTATTATCATCATGAATAGTTATTTGATTTGGGTGCTAAACATCACATGTGTTAACATTTGAGTTGGTTTTTTTCTTACCAAACCTTTGATGGAAGTTATATTCTTTTGGGAAATCATATTTCTTGCGAGACTGAAGGGATGGGTAGATTTAAGATAAAATTATTTGATGGTATAGTAAGGACTCTAACAAAAGTAAGACATGTACCACAACTTAAACAAAACTTTATTTCTTTGAGTTAATTATATTATTATGGTTATAAATTCATAGTTCAATTTGGAGTTGTTAAGGTGTCTAAGGGTACTTTAGACATAATGAAGGATCTAAAAGTTGGAAACTTGTATATATTGCAAGGGAGTACATATATTAGTCAAGTAGTTGACGTATATAAAATAGTATAAGATCGTAATTGTATATGTAATCTATGTTTGGGCTACATGAGTGATAAAGGGTTAAATTTACTAAAAAATATAAGGGTTAAAATTACTAAAAAAAAATTATGTGCTGGTTTAAAATCTTTAGATCTGGATTTATCCAATCACTATGTTTTTGGGAAACAATATAGATGAAAGTTTAGTTCAGGAAGTCATGTAAGTAAACGTATTCTTGACTATATTAATTTTGATGTGTGGGGTCTAGCCCCTATAATTTTGTATGAAGGATAATTTTATTTTGTTATGTTTATAGATGATTACTCCAAAAAAATATGGGTTTATTGTCTAAAGAGAAAGTCTAATCTTTTAAATGTATTTAAGTAATTTATAGCTTTGGTAAAGAAGAAACCTAGTAGTTCAATCAAATGTTTAAGAATTAATAATGGAATTTATTTCACATCCTTGAATTTTTGTAATTATTTTAAATAAGTTTTGATTAAAAGGTATATGATTAACTCAATGTATTGATACACTACAATAAAACATGGTTATTGCATGCATGAATAGGACTCTTCTAGAGAGAGCAAGGAGCATGCTCAAAAATATCAATTTAGACAAGCGTTTATGGGTATAAGTAAGTATACATCATTCTATATATTAAATCAATCATCATTAGTTGTAATAGACTATAATATTTTTGAAGAGGTATAGATAGGCCATCGACGTGATTATTCAGATTTAAATCATTTTGGTTGTAATTTTTATGCTTTTGTTGATAAGAATCAACATTCAAAGTTAGATCCAAGATCTAAAAATTACATATTTATTAAATATGGTGAAGGAGATGGTGTTAAGGGTTAGAAAGTGTGGGATGCTACTACCCAAAAGATTATCATTAGCAAAGACGTAAAATTTAGTGAATCATATTTTCTAAAATCAGATTAAAAATGAAGGGAAAATAGGAACTAGAATATCAACATGTCAAGGTTGAAATAGAGCCATCTTCAAATTATAAAAATGAGGAAAATAACCTTTCTTTTTATTATGAAAATTTTGAATATTTAAAAAAACTTTAGGAAATGCCTTTATAGTTAGAGTGGAGGCCATAAAATGAGGAAGCAACTCCATAATCAATATGGAGATCTAAATGGATTAGGCATCCTCCTAGTAAGTGCAGTCCCAATATTTCAATTTCTTAAATTTTTAATGATGGGAAACCTAGTCATTATCAATAAATATTGGAAGATATGTATAGTGATAAATGGAAAAGGGTAATGTAGGAGGAAATGCATTCTTTGGCAAAGAACAAGTCATAGGACCTATTAAAACTTCTAAAAGGCACAAAACTTGTTGACCAAAAATGGGTTTAAAAATGAATGATCAGTGTTGATGAAAAGGTTAAAATGTATAGGTCTAGATTGGTGGCAAAGGGATTTGAATAAAAAGAATGTATTTATTACCATGAAATATTTTCACTGATTTTTAAAATTGTATTAACTTGATTTTTTTTAGCATTAGTGGCTTTACTTGATTTAGAGTTAGAGAAATTAGATGTTAAAACAACATTCTTGCATGGATATATATATATATGGAACAACCTAATGGTTTCGTACAAGATAACAAAAATAATCTGGTAATCTCAGGGAATCATTGTATGGCCTGAAATAGTCACCCATGCAATGGTACAAGAAGTTTAATTCCTTCATGAGCAGCCAAAATTTTGTTAAGAGTATGGTCCTTGTGTCTACATATATATTTTTTGGATAATGGACCATTAATGATATTGGCATTGTATGTTGATGATATGCTTGTAATAATCAAAAGCATGCCATAACATAATAGTTTGAAGTCTCATCTAGCTAGGACATTTGATATGAAATATTTAGGGGTACAAATGAAAATATTAGGCATGGAAATACATAGAGACAAGAAAAATGGTAAGCTTTGGTTATCACATCAAAGGTGTTTAGAAAAGATACTAACTAAATTTAGTAAGAAGTATGTGAAACAAGTTAGTATCTTTTTTTCTTCCCATTTCAATCTTTATTCAAGTTTATGTCCTTGTAGTGATGAAAAAATTAGTATATCTCTCATGTATCTTATGATATTGGAGTATGAAGTTTAATGTATGCTATGGTTTATACAAGGATAGACATTCAACATGCAGTTAGAGTTATTAGTAGATATATATAAATTCTAAGTAAAAAACATTAGGTAGTAGTGAACTAGGTGTTTCACTATTTGCAAGCCACAAGTGATTATTGCATCACTTATAGTAGATCCAATGATTCTGATTTTGTTAGAGATCTGGTTGAAAGATCAACATCTCATTGCATTTTTACATTTTTAGGTGGACCTATTAGTTTGATTTAAAAACTTCAAAAGATCGTTGTTAAATCAACTACTGAGGTAGAATATGTGGTTACCTATCATGATTTTTAGGGGGAAATTTGGATAAGGGGCCTATTGGGTGAATTTTGAAGAGAATAATACAAAGTAAAGGTATTTTGTGATAGTCAAAGTGTAATTTATTTGGCCAAGAATCCAATTTATCATAGTAGGACAAAACATATTTCGATAAAGTACCATATTGTTAGATAGGTTATTGATGAAGGAAAACTATCACTCTAAAAGGTCCACACAAAGGAAAATAGTGTTGACATATTCATAAAACTACTTTTGTTAAAGAAGCTAAACTAGTTATTGGCTTCTCTTGGCTTATAGAAAAGGTGATGATTTGGTTGGTAAGATATTAGGCCAAAATTATTGTCAAGATGGAGATTGTTGGATATGTGATAATAAATTTAAATTTTAGACCCTTCTATGGCATGATTTATAGCCCAATTTTACAAGGGGTATACGTGGATGGGTGAAAAATCAAGTAGTCAAACCCCTATTTTTAGGAAGACATATTCCTCAAATTTTTTTTTGTTTTTGATGAATCCTAACAGTGCTCTGTCAATTAGTTGTCTTTATCTTGGTGGAGTCTACATGTAATCCACATAGTGAGTGTGCATGTAATCTATTTATCTTAGAATTAATAAAACTTTATATCTTGCAGTGTGGATGTTTATTTAGCTTGATAAATTTTTACCACGTAAATCATGTATTTTATCTCATGCATTTTGAGGATTTATTTACTTAGTTAGATTCTCTTACCTCTTACATATTATATAATTTGTGGTTTCCTAACATCTTCCTTTCATGTCACTTTTAGGATTCCCTTGTAAAATTAATGTGAAACATCACTTTGTTCATATTTTTAATTACACAAGCAACATGTTAAATACCCTATAAAACTAGTGTTTATATAATTAAACTTTTATAACACAATTATCATTGCAAAGATCCACGTAAATTCAATTTTTTTTTAAAACTCTTATTTATTAAACCATTTTAATAAGGGAGTGAAACTCCATACTTTATATAATGTATAAAACCATACTCATTGATTTATTTCACTAGGTTAACTTATCAATACATAAAGTAATCCACGATGTTTTCATTTACATCAAAATTCCATATCAAGGCATTCTATCTCATCCTTTGTGATATATTATAATACCACCAATTGGTATCTATAATATAAATCATCATAAAAAACATGAATAAATATCATATCTTTGGGCCCATCCCTAATTAATACTTAATCATGTCCCTAAGCAACTATGAGGTTAGGCAGGGCATTACAATTAAGTTGTTCACAATTGTATTTCCCATTATACACATTTTTATGACATCACTTATGTGTTTTATGAGAACAATATCATAAAATAAATGAAATTTTAAATTGGAACCTATTCTATGGTACACCAAAATTAAAACTTGGTACCATCAATTGATCACTAATTTTCCTTCCTCCAACTTTAGAAAAATTATAAATAGTAAGAATAGAGTGTAGTTTTTATTATATCAAATTAATACTACTGTAGTTTACACAACTCTATGTTACCTTCCACAATTTCACTTCTTAAAATAATTGAATTCACATACTCAAACTTACACTCAAGGATTAAAGATTATGCTATGGCTATTAAATATTCATATGTTAAACATATACTTTTTTGCAATAAATGATCTCTAATAATTGAGGCATTCAATAAATATAATTGCAATGACAACTTTCATTGTGTTATGCATAAGTTCTTAGATTATAGCTATCAATATAACATGTAAAATCAAACCTATCACATTCAAAACAACAATTTTTGAAGGATAGTCACTATTACATATAATAAAATTTTACTGTCATATGTAGAATGTTTGGTGTGGTCTTATCACTAGGTAATTGTATCAAAATTTAAAAAATTCATAGTTTTTTTAATAATATGTGTGTTTTATAATTTTATATTAGTATTATAAAAATATTTTTATTTAAATGTCAATTTTTATGAGGCTTTCACTTTGGTATGGTTTCCTCCATGCACACTATAGAGATGTCCCTTGTTTTTCTATCATTTAGACTTACATACTACAAACCTTCTTAGGTTGCCTTTAGGACTAGCATTTGTTTCATTTTTGGGTTTCCTACCTTCAAGAAAGGCCTTCCTATTTAATGCATTATCCTCATTCTCTCCTAGTTATTTTAGCTATGTTGAAGAATGATAGATTGTCTAGTAATGGCCCCCTATAAGTACCTGAAAATTTTTGTCCCAAAGGTATACCATGAGGTAATTCTTATAACCTGAAGTTATTTTACCCATTCTATAAATTAAATCTGATTTTCAATGGCTATAATAGTTTTTTTTAGTAGGATATTTTTAATTTTGAATTCCCTTTCAAAGTATGCTTAGGTTCTAGGTTCAAACCCACTAGGATATTGATGGCATAAATCTTGAGAGCGTCTAGAATACGACCAAGTATTTTTTATTATCCATTTTCTCAACCCCTCACATATAGGATGTATCCTCTATAAATCAGCCACATGGTATATTAGGAACTTGTACATGGTCCTCTCCCCCTAGACATGAGACTTCAATGTCTCTGAACATAATTCTATCAAGGTCCCGATTTGGGTAGAATTTATAGGGTTTTGTCTCCCCTGTTGGCACATTACTCACCAGATAACTTCCTCCATCAATTAGATATTTATCCATGAGAAAAATAGGTTCTAATCTTCTAGATTGTAGAAGTGGGTTTGTGAGTAAACCTCTCTCAAGACTTTAAATAGTTTGTGGGGATTCATGTTGGGAATGTGAAATGCTCCCAATGAGTATTGTATATCATTTTTATCAACACCTATTTTCACTGCCAAGCCACCAAAAATAAAATTAGGGATTGTCCCCTTAAGTTTGCTCATAAAAATGCATCCAACCACTCATCCTCTCCTCCTAATCCATCTCAAAAAGATGGAATAAAGATAACTAAGGATTGTTTGACTATGGTAGGAAAGAATAATAATTTCACTAAAGTTGTGAGCTTAGGCATAAAAAATCCTAAAGGAGGCAAGTCATCAAGAAGTAATGCCCTAGGGGACCATGTTTCTAATGATAAATAAGCTTCTCAGGCTAAAGGCTTGAAAGTAATAGAAAACCCTAGGGTCTTCAACACCCTTCTTGCATCCAATGTTCTATCTCAGGGTCTCGGGGCTTCTCTACATAGTTATTTTGGTATTTCAAACTCACAAACAACCTCTCTACCATATCTTGCTCATTGAGATACAACCAAGTACTATCATATCCCTACTAGGAGGTATAAATATTCAGAGTAAGGAGAGTATTAGGTTGATCCTATTTTGAGGAAATAATTTGATTTTATTTAAATTCTAATAATGGGTATTTTTTACAAAATCATTATGATGGTTTAGAAGCCCTAGACTTTGAGCATATGTCTCTTGACACCCATCATCTATGAATTGGTTTTCATGGAATGTTTAGGGTCTTACAAATCTAAAATACATTTTTATTGTGCTTAATTTTATAAGGAAGTTTCCTGATATGGACATTCTTTATTTGTAAGAAGTAAAGTTGGTAGATTTTTTATTGATGGTGGTTAGTAACTCTATCTAGCATGATAGTATTATTCTGCATAGTAATCATGAGGTAGGACACAGAGTGGTGATCATATTTATTTATCTAAGGTGATGACCACACTTATTAAAATTTGGCATGGACCCCACCAATTAGTTAGTTTGGACCATTTTCAACATTGAAATCCACTCCTTTAGATTTATTAATATTTATACCTCAAATGACACCATTGAGTGTACTCATTTATGGAAATGGATTATGGATGATCTCTTTGATGATTATTGGATCATATGTGGTGACTTTAATATGGTGGCATCTCATGAAGACAAACTAGGACATATACCAATGCATTGAGCAGTTGGTGAAAGGGAGGCATGGTATTATATGTACACTAAATGGGGATTTTATGAATGTAATTTAATTAATTAGCCTATAGACAAAGTGTTTTACACTTTGAGAAATCTTAGGGAAGGCCCCACTTAGATTCTAAATCACCTAGATAGAGTAATGATGTCCACCCAACCGTATTTTTTCTTTGATAATGATTTTTCTCCTCTAGGGTAAGAATTGCAAGATTTTAGGCTTTCTAATCACTCCCCCAGTCTATTTAGAGTGACTTGAATATTCATGAAACCCAAGGCTGATAAAACATAATTATTTCTTAATACCTTCCTACTAAATTATATGACCACTTTGGTGTGCATTCTCAAAGTTTAGAATCTAGATCTCCATCTATCCCAAGAATCTAGTTGGATTATTTGGTGGGATGATGCCATCAAAAGGACTTCTCACTTTTTAAGAATCTATGGCCACCAAAATGCTAAAATTTAACAACACTCTTAGTCTACTACTTCCTTAGAGCTTAGTCATGAGGATTTAGCATTGGAAAACTATGCCTTCAATGAGATATTATAATTCAAAGTCTCTTCTTTATGGTATCACATCTATTTTGTAGATAATTACAATACTTGTGTAGCTCAAATCAAAGCAAAACAACACTGGCTTAAAATAGGGAACAAAGCCTCCAAATAATTATTTCAAATGTTTTGAATTAAAAACTTGAAGAAACAAATCCAAGATATCTAAGATGCTAGAAGAAGATTAATAGAGACACCACATATCATTCAATACTTTAACCTCCATTACCAATCAGTGTTTAGAGCTCAAGCTTCCTCTATAGAGCATGGCATAGCCTTTCACCAATGTCTGACAATGCTACCTTGAAAGCTCACTCCCACTCAATGGGTGGCTTGCAATAGGATACTCATTGTGGATGATTCATATGAGGCAATGGCACCTATGGAAAATGATAAACCTCTAGGCATTGATGGTTTTCATATGAATTTTATAAAACCCTCTGGGATCTTGTGGGTGCTAACTTACACCATGTTTATCAAGAAGGCTTTCATACACATATTCTAGGAAATAATATAAATAAATGAAACATTAAATTCATACCTAATCAAAGGGATCCAAAATTGATTTGTAATTGGTATTTGATAACCCTTCTAAATGTTTCTTAAAAAATCATTACTAAAGATTTGGTGCTCCAATTGTGTAATCTACTATCACATGTCATTTGGCCTAAACAAACAAAATTCATCAAAACTAGATATATATTAAATAATATCATTATTTTTTTAGAAGGAATAGAAAGGGCTAGAAGATATTATCAACAAGCTATGTTCATAAGAATTGACATTGAAAAATCTTACGATTGTATTGAGTGGCCCTTCATCCTATCCATGATTAAAGACCTGGGCTTTGGGCCCAATTTCATTCAAATAATCTAGATGATTTTTTTTAGATACCTCAATTGTCCTCTATATTAATGTAATCACTTATGAAAATTTTGGTTTTTTTTAATTTATTTGCCATGGATGTCATTTAACACCTACCCTATATATGTTTGTGATTGAGGGTTTTGAACATCTTCTTAGTAATGTCCAAGATAAGGGCTTTGTTAAAAGAATATATATCCCTCTAAATAAAAAAAACCCTCAAAAATATATAAAACTAATAAATGGCCACTTTGATGATGATTCTTTCCTTACTATTATTAAAGAAGAGGATAATGTGAATAATGCCTTCCAGTGTCTCAACACTTTTTATCTTACCTCTAGCTCAAGCATATAATTGAAAAATATCATTACTACAGGAAGTAATACCTTCCCCCCACTAGCATGGGCTACCATGTGTGGGTGGACTTATACCCAACATGTTGTAATCTTCAAGTTTATCGGCATCCCTATTGATTTTGATGCCTTTTCACCTTTGTTGTGGCAATATGTTGTTGATAGAGTAGCGAAGAAACTAGAATGTTGGGTGACTAAGCCCTTATCATTAATAGGTAAATTCCAATTTTTATTGAAAGTGCTTGAGACCACCCATGTATACTATTCTTCATCCTGGGTGTCTTTCAATAATTATTATCAAAAACTTGAAAATTTTCTCAAGGATTTTCTTTGGGCTGATTCTTCACATGGCCATAGATTCCATAGGGTTGCATGGGAATATTCCTTCCTCATGAAGGATGTCATAGTTATGAGGCTCATTGATGTGACTCTTCAAGAAATTTCCTTATGTTTCAAATGGATTATGTGGGTCATTGATGATAAAAAATCTTGGAAGGTATTGTTTCGACATTGCATCTCTTCAGCCATACCTAGAGGCAAAAAAGCTTGGAATTGGATTCACTTTACCAATCTCCTCATCATCAAAACCTCCATTCAAATTAAAAGATCCTTTGTGGTAAAAAGTATCTGGGAGTCATGGGAAATGATCAAATGATGGCTTTTCTAGAATGGCTCAAGATTTTTTAGATGGTTTGTCTATTAACTCACACTCACTATGGTGGTACCTATTATCAATTTTAATGAATTCCCTCTGGTCCAGGTTCCTTGGATAAACACTCTCAAATTGTTTCATAGAGGTATTCATATTATTTAAGATATCTTTTATAATTAGTCTTGTTCTTGGCTATCTTAGGAAGAGGTGAAAACCAAATTCTAACTAGCCAATGCTAATAGAGAAGCTTACCAATAAATCCATAACATTATTATGCCTACAATGCTTCACAAAAAAAATATTCATTCTACTTGTCCTTAGTGGAAATATTGGAAGTGGTATGTTGAAACATCATTTCATAATTACCCCCCCTGGATTTTATAGATTTGGTTACTCCCCACATGCCTATGGTGGATAAGCTTAATTCTCTTTGGGCTTCACATTCTTCCTTTCACACCTAGTGCTTCCACTATCGTACTATTTGGGATACTTTCTTGGAGCCTAAGCTAGCTTATTTCACTTGGTGTATTCTATATCAAGGCTTTCTTATAGGCAAAAGCCTTTTACATTTAGGAATTTCCCTTTCTAAATGTCTTTTTTGTGGTCATCTGGAAACACTCCCTCATCTTTCCTAGCACTATTCCAAATCTTAAAGTGTCTGGACTTGGATTCATGACCTTTTCAAGTCTTTTTAATCCATTTTATTTCAACAGAAGCATATCCTTATTTTAGATAAACTCACCTTGCCTTTTAAATACATCCAAGTCTATCATATTTTAAGAGTGGAGATTTTATTTTGGTTATGGAAATAAATAAAGAATGGAGTGTTTAATATTGTTTCTTTAGACTTTAATTTTTTTGCTCTCAACAAATCCTCTATTATTTTTAATTTTCTTTCACAAATACAAGTGCAGGAAAATAAAGTTGCCACTGAGCTTGGTCATCTCCAGGACCTTCTTAACAATTAGGAAGATTCTCATTGTGCTATGGCATGGATTCCTCCTTCAAAAAGGGATCACATAATTGATGGAAGAATTGTTAATTTACCTTGAGGTGGGAAACATCATAGTTGGTCTTGGTACCACTTTCACAATGGTACTCTATATCGGTGCATGTCTCCTCTTGGCAAATAATAATGGTGTCAACCCCTGCCACCTTCCCTTGTTGGGAAAGATGGTTTGGATGCTCCTCATCCTCTACATCCAAATTCTTGTGAGGTTCTACCCAAATGTCAATCAAACATGATGTATAAGTTCCCCAACCTTTCTCTATCCATTTTTCCTACTCAGATATAAGAAGATAATAAGGACATTGCTCTAGCTTCTGGTTGGGAGCTAATTCTAGATGGCAATGACTTGCCAAGTTTGGGTTGAGGTCTAGATGATATGGATCCTCCACTTTCTAGCCTTGATATAATAGCTTAATGTTCTCTTCTATGATGTTTTGATGACTTGTTCCTATTTGGGGCCTAATGTTCTTTTTGCAACTATTCTTTCATGTTCTTAGGCTTGGCCTAGTCTGATGTTGAGACGTGCTTCCATACCACCTATTTTATTTTTGTGAATTGTGTGTGTGTGTGTGTGTGTGTGTGTGTGTGTGTGTGTCTATATATATATATATATATATATATATATATATATATATATATATATATATATATATATATATATATATATATATATATATATATATATACATACATATATATATACATACATATATATATACATACATATATATACATACATATATATACATACATATATATATATATACATACATATATATACATACATACATATATATACATACATACATATATATACATATATATACATATACATATATACATATACATATATATATATACATATATATATATATATACATATATATATATATACATACATATATATATACATACATATATATATATACATACATATATATATACATATATATATACATATATATATATACATATATATATATATATATATATACATATATATACATATATATATATATACATATCTATATATACATATCTATATATACATATATATCTATATATATATATATATATATATATATATATATATATATATATATATGTCCATAAATTTAGGATGTAAAATAACCTCATTTTTCCTATTCAACTTTTTTTAAAGATCATTATATTTTTTTAAATTAAT